>VZQC01003661.1:1092706-1106455 GCA_009823505.1 Rhizomys pruinosus
TATGTGATAGATATATATCTTGTATATATATATCACTACAGTATATATGCAAATATGTATGCATATATACTGTAGCAATACAAGTTGTAGAGAAAAATAACAAAGGAACTGAAAGAAAAAAAGCTCTGTAAAGACTCAGAAAAAGATGCAGGACATGTAGGGCAGAGTGCTGGGACTTGGGTGGGGTGGAGGACATGGAAGGGGAAGCAACTCTAGATATGATTGAGAAGTGATGTATGACTTATAGAAAAAGTTTACTAACAATAATAAAAAGGGAAAAATCAAATATTATTAATTCTAATTAAAACTTTATACAACTTTGCACGGACACATTTCCCCTTTTCGTTGTTCTTTGACCATCTTATACATTTGCAATGTGCACTCTGATTATTATAATCCCCTCCAGCCTCCCTCCCAATCGTATTGTTCTCTCTACAAGACTCCTTTCTATGTTTTATGGCTTGTTCTTCTTTTCCTTTGTGAGAAACACTAAGCAGGATCATCTCCATGACCATGGATTGGGGGTTATCTCTTAGGGTCTGTTAGGTATCTCAATGGGTACAGGTCTGAATTAGCAAATAATTTACATGGGAGGAGCAGGGCTATATAAAAATTTCCCTAATCCATCATTAACTTTTAAAGGTGCCATGCTCAGTCTCATTGGCTTTTACAATCCTAGATAACAGCATTTTTCTCTATCTTCTGGGTCAGAGTTGTATTTTTCCTTGAGGGGAGTTCATAATTATCCTACTTATAGATAAGATTTTAGCTGACCCATTATATTTTCTTTCTTGAGCAGTCACATGTCTCTGTATTCAACAGCTTTCATTGCAATGAGAGGATTTTCTGTTTAAAGCTTGGAGTAACATTTGCCTATTGGTGTAACCACAAATATTAAGGAGACCAACATATATCATTATAAAATAGCTAAACAAACAAACAAACAAAAAAGTAGTTCACTGTTAGATCACAATCTTTCTCCAGTCATGGGTTTTTGACAGGAATTTTAGTACCAAGTATGAATTCTCTCTTGTGGAGCAAGCCTCCTATCTAGTCAGTGAGTGATTGGTTAGTGTCAGCATGGCAGTGCCACTACTCCACAAATGGCCATATCTTGCCTGGTAGGTTGGTACTTTAAACCATAGGTTTCACAGTTGGTTAAGACTATTAATGAATTTTCTCTCACAGCAGTTTATACAACATTTAATGCCCTTAAGAATGCTAGCCTTCAGGAAGAAACTATCAGCATATTTCCATATTGATTTCTGAATAGTTTGCAACTGAGGATTGTGGTGACTTCAGGAATATGGTCTTGTCAAATAATTCTGGTAGGCAATCATTACTTGGCAATTTTCAAACAATATTTTTTAATTTAATGGGAACTATATCGCATTCAATTGAATTAGTGGAGTATTATTTTAATATTAAATTTTCTGCTCTGTGAATAAAAGGTTCAATTCACTTTAGAGCTACATTATTTTCTTTCTATGATATATTGTGCATTAATTTACTTCTGCCTTCTTATATTCCATTAATTTAAGGTAATTTATTTTTAATGATGTTATAAAATTCATATATAAGGTATTAATTGTCCATTTCGTTAAATCCATAAATTTCTCTATATAACAACCTGTTATTTGTAAATTTCATTTTCCTTCACCTTATAGAATTTAATAATTTAATTCTCTTTTTTACCTAATTGTCCTTGCTAGGACCATCAGAAAAAGTTAAAATGAGTCAGTCCATAAATACATCCCTTTGATCTACAGAGAAATTATTGATTTACAGAGAAATTACTTATTCAGTCACAGGTAAGTATGATGCCTGTTTTTACTTATAAACTAGAATACAATGTTTTATTTTGATTTGTTGGATGACGACATGAAACACTGTCCAAAAATTTTTCTAAATCTGACGATGATACTTCTTTGCCTCATATATCTTTTCTATAACATAATACATAGTTGATTTTCAAATGTTATACCAGCCTTCAATTTCTAAGATAAATCTCATTTGGTGCCATGTTAAGTCTATGTAGGTATTCAGCTTCTTGTTCAGGAGTTTTAGACATTTGTATTTAGGAATTTGTGAAAATTATTGTCATATATTTAAATGTATCTCATTACAGAACTTCTTATAGTTACACAGTTTACTTTTATTATTTTAGTAGTTTAATCTTTTTATTTATTCTTGGATAGAGTGCTTTAACTATACCTCAATAATTGTAATTTTCTTATTTTCATTCCTTTTGAAGTATTTTCTAATTTCTCTTATGATTATTTTATTGAATTGTCATAAGACATCCGGAAATGTAAGTTATAAACTTTTGCAGCAAGTGATTTAGCAGGGAATGACACAATATTTTAGAATAAAAAGAATATTAATTTCACCTTTAATTTTTGAATATCTTGAAATTTGATATTATAATTTATACTTTATTATAAATTGTAATGCCGAGGAAATACCTATTTTGATACTTCCATTGATTTAGATTCTATGTTATTTTGAAATTAATTTAATACTTTCTGTAATGATTGTTACAGAAAGTTTTAAAGTTCTTGAGATAATCTAATCAAATCCAATATTTTTACCATTGAAGACATTCAGATGCAGAATAAGTAGATTTCAAAACCATATGACTTTAAAGTAATTAATTAAGCTTCATTATAATCAGAATTCTTGACCTCACAGGTCAAGGATCCTTCTTTTTATCTCCAGTTCCCTTGCTTCTAAAGATAATTTAAAATTTTGCTTAAAGAAACAGCAAAAAACTCACAATATTCCTGAATGAAACCTGAGGAAACAACCAGTTTTGTACTTGGTAAATTGAACAGAGTAGTTTTGAAGAAGAAACTAATTGTATGGTCTTTAGCAAATACATGAATATACTTTTATCAAGACCTCTACAATATTCTCATTTTCCACTACGGGAAAACTATCCTTTCCAAAAGATTTTATTTTCTTAAAAGAAATGAAAGTTAATCTTTATGTACCTGCTATTTTCAAAGTTTCCTTCATTTGAACAATCAATATTCCAGAATAAAGTATTTAAAACACTTGACATTCAAAGACTATAGTAAATATTAACACACAAATTATAAAACATGGCATGTTTAAGATATTTAAGTCCCAAACTGAGTCTAAAGTGATATATTCAAATTCTCTCTTTTAATGAATAACTTCATTCTTTGTCTTTTCTTTATATTAAATATTATAAGAACATTAATTTTTCAAATTATAGCGCATCATACTTTTCACAATTAGTTGTTGCATAAAAATAATGATTTCTGGCAAAAGCGGGTGGATATCTGTGAGACTGAGGACAGCCTAGTCTATACAGTGAGTTCCAGGCCAGCTGGGGCTAAAGGGAGACGCTGTTTCAAAAAGATCAAATAAATAAATAAATAAATAAATAAATAAATAAATAAATAAATAAATATTTCAAGAAAAACAATACAAAACACAGTGATATATATTTATTTCATTTTTTATTAAAAGAAATATAATTCTTACATAAATATTCTTAAATCATTAAAACCAAGTAAATGCATACTTAAATATATACCTATGAAAAAATATGAAGACAAATTACAATAAAAATTTGACCTTAAAGAAACTAGACGTGTGTGATATGGTCTAGAACTCAATCATACTTGAATGATATTTATTAAATTATTTGATATTTTGTATAGACTTGAAATAGCCCTTTACAAAATTCATAATTACAATAACTGAATAATATCAATCCTTATGCTGACCAGGATGGAAATAAATACCTTGAGGCCAATGTGAGTTTTTGATTCACTAGAAACTATTCTAGTCAATTCATATTACATTTTTATCCCCATATATTATTTCAAATATGAATATTCAAATGCAGTTGAATTGATATCATGAACATAGTTCAACTGAAAATAAACATACTTATTTCATTCTATAAGAACATGTAAAATAACTAGTCATTAACAAATGTAAAATATACCTAGATGGGCCTGGAGAGATGGCCTAGTGGTTAAGAGCACTGACCGCTCTTACAGAGGACCTGGGTTTGATCCCCAGCACACTCATAGAGGCTGAGAACCATGTTAACTCCAGTTCCAAGGGAATCAGACACCCTCTTCAGACATCCATGGCATTGCATGACACGGGTGCACAAACCTAAAAGCAGAAAGTACATTCATACATATACAAAAAATAAATAAAATTAAAAAAATATTTACCTAGAAATATGCTTTAATTATTTATTTCATTTTATATTGTCTTAATGTACATTCCACTATGAAACCTTATTATATATTTTAGTACAGTTAAACAAATTATAAAAATATTATCCTGTCCACACACATATTCAGGTATTAAAAAGACAACTTTTTGAACTATAGTAGTTCATATACTCATTATGTCTACTGCGTTACACAGAATATTTGAGTGCCTCTTTTCACCACTTACTCTCAGACTCTGAAATTACTCTATATGAGTGGAAAATATATATACATATTTTAGAGTAATATAAAATTAAAGGAGGAAAATGTGAATTTTTAAACATAAAAAACGACTGAGAGAAAGATGCAGGATAGTTATGGCAGAGTGCACAATCTGGGGTGGGGTGGAGGGAAGGTAATGAGGAATATGCGTAAAGTGAACTGAGAAATGATGTCTGAAATACACAAACCATTAATAAAAGCATAAAATAATCATCAGGAGACATATGGTAAGATTTTTTTAAACCATGTCTTAATATATTGTTCTGTCAGGGGCCAAAGTATTTCAAAGGGCCAATTAGTTAGTCTGAATTCAGCAGTGGTCAGTAGGGGTATATTCTTGAAGTATATATTTATTCATCTTCCCTGCTTGTGTCTTGGTCTTTCTCTGTTTCTTAGGCATCTCTAGCTCTTTCTCCTCTCTTTTCTTGCCTCTGACTTCACCTCTTCTCTCTGTCACTTTCTCTCTTGTGTCTGTCTCTGCTTACTCATTAACGTAAAGAAGAACCCAGCATTTAGACATTATTTTTTCTCTCCTCTCTCCCTGTTAAGCCCTCCCTCCTTCCTCCCAAGTTAAATTACCCTGATTTTCCCATTTCAACCTTGATAATACCTGTCTCCTATATTTTCCCCTCTCTTGTGCTTTCTTCCCCTTTGCCCATATAGTTCCTTGTATAACAATCCCCTTTCTCCCTGCCATTTAAATATGCCCATTTTACCCCTATCTCCCTTGGTAACACTTGTATACAACTGTTCTTCATCTTCATTCTCTTTTCCTTTTATCACCCTAATTCCTTTCCATTTTCCTGGTTACTGCACTTACATCAGTATATTTACTCACATATAAAGGTTTGGTGCTAAGGACCAAAAACGTCGGATAAAATATATCATTGTGTCTGTTTGCTTGTTTGTTTGTTGTTTTAAGTCATTTGGTATAACAGTTTCATTCCATCCATTTACCTATAAATTTCATGGTTTGTCTATCTTTTGTATTTTCATTTTTTATTGATGCTTTGTATATTTCATGCATCATTTTCCAATTCAGTTCAGGCATAAATCCCTTTCCCTTCCCCACACCCCACCCTAGCCCATCCTAGATCATGCATTCTACCTTAACTTCCCTGCATCTTTCTCTGTATTTTTTTCAATTTTTTAACAATAAGTGACAATTTATGAGTATAAGCATCCTTCATGTAAAACCAATTTGCAAGCAGTTGTGCCCAAACCCACACAGCTCATGGATCCCACCATCCAGCAGGGGGGTTTTGTATGTTCTATCAAGTTGATCAACTCTGTGTCTAGTCTATACTGTTGTAGTTTCACCATTCACCCCAATCACAGCCCTTACATTCTACCATGCCCCCTCTTCCGCAGATTGTTCCCTAGGCTTAGAAAAGGGCACAAGTGGATGAGAAGCAAAACAGTCTACTTTCTCTGGAGCTGTTGTCTTGGTCTTTAGTCAATTCTGCCTGTTTCCTTTCATGGACTGACAGTTTGTCCAGGCATAACCTTTCAATCCTACTAATGAAGCACAAGCAATTATATATATACTGTACTAATTGTTATGATAGGTTACTTTGGTATAGACACAGATGTTTGGATGGTATGTTAATCCATGAATTACATTTTTTCTGTTAAATATGACAGGGTTTTACTGTGTCTTATAACGTCTCCTAACCATTAGAGGATGTAAGCTTGTGGCATCAGCCATGGGTTATTCCTCCAAGGAGAGAGCTAATAGCCAATTAGATTTGGGATATACAGGCACATGGCTGCCTCTGCTGCACAGTATTTCCAGGCAGGTGAGGTGTAGCTGGTGCTGACGGTGGAGTCTTGCTTGACTCAAGGAGACCCATATTTGCTTTCTTGGTTTAGTGGCCTTTGGTAACACTCTCTGGCATTCCAGAGATCATCTGTATACTTGCAAGTGTGGTCTCCATACATCTTTCCCATGTTTACATCAGGTCTTCAACAGTAGGGCCTTATTGCCTCTCTTCTTGCAGGTATCCCAGTTTGGAGGCAAGGAGCCTTTACCTTTGGTGGGGTCTTGGATCCCCTGGCCAACATCTCCTTGGTAGAAAAATCCATTCTTGATGTCAGAGCTCCTGTATTAATATATTTCACTTAAGTGCATAGCTTAAGGAGACTTTAGCCTTATATTTGGTTCTGAATAGAGAATAATCCTTTTCACAATTTATATGTCTATTAGTCAATTAAAGAAGGCAATTTTACCGGTTTTACAAGAGATTACCTCTATAACAGTTGGCTCCAATCTACAGCTGGAGAACTGTGGATCCTACTAGTAACAACTATTTTTAATGAGTCCTAATGAAGTTTACCTTCTAGGTGCCACAAAGGTTTTAATACGAGAGACTTTCTTAACTCTCCCCCATAGAAAAAGGAGAAATATGATGATGATTTGTCTATCTTTAGTGTTTTGTAGAACTCCATTGAATAAATGCTCCACATTTTCATTACCTACTAGTCTACTGAAGGACACTTCCATTTCTTAGGTATTGTGAAAAGAGCAGCAACAAATATGGATGCATAAGTATTTCTGAAGTAGGATGAGCTTTTGTTTATACACCAAGGAATGGTGTAACCTGGTCCTATAGGAGGTAAATTTTGATTTTTTAAGAGTTCTCCACACTGCTTTCCCCTTCCACAGTGGTTACATCTTAAATCATACATATGTGAGTGTGCACATGTGTGTGTGTGTGTGTGTGTGTGTGTGTGTATGGGGCTGTATATTCTGAAGTAGACTAACTCTTTCTAAAGTGCATTTGGGGGGATTGCAAAAGTGTCAATGACGTTTTGAGATTATCTGTTGTTATAATATTTATATCAAATTTATAATTTGTATATTTATATTTGAACATATGTCCCTGTTGGCACAAACTACACACAAATTAATGGTGAAAAGTCATGGGCAATATGTCAGCAATACATGCTCAAATGGACCAGGCAGAAGTTCTTTCTGTTTTCAGATTTTTTTAGGAGTCTCAGCTTATTTCAAACAAATTTTAAACAGCTCAAGGACTACATGATAATAAATTAGCATGTTTTTTCTGATTTTTATACTTTTCTAAACCATTCCACTACTGTATCTTCTTCTACTTTTCCTTATGAAAAGGCTAAAAGGCACTTGAAGTTTGCATACATGATGTTGGAATGGAAGTGGCATCTGGATATGTACTGTATAGCTCTAAATTTAATATCATCACAAAAGGGTTATTTTAAATTAGCTTCATATATGGTCACAAGTTTTCTCAAGGATGGTAATTTTTCTTGTCTTTTTGAGACAGGGTTTCCCTGTGGCCCCAGCTGTCCTGTAATTTGCTCTGTAGACCAGGGGATGGTTATTTAATAATAGTTTTAGTCAGCCAGAACTTTAAGGAATGTCTTAATAAATTACTAAAATAAACCATTAAATGCAATATCTCTAAGCTTTCCCTATAAGGATAATATAAATTAAGTAACTTAGCCATTTCAATTTGATGTCAATTCGCTCCTCTGTATTAGGTTGTTGTAGTAAGTTATAGTTCATTATATTAAAATATTCAAATACCTTAGAATTATCATTGCATTTAACTGAATTAGTTAACATATTTTATGTTTCAAATCCAGGGAATTTTCCAGTCAATTATCCAGAGTTGCTCTCCGGTTTAATTTTATTAGAAGATTACATTATCTATTTTCAAAGCTATTTATTATATTTGTTCATTCTAGTTGATTACTAGTGAGTACAAAGAGATGGGTCACTATGTAAGAGCACTTCCAGCTCTTGAAGGAGACCTGGTTTCTGTTCCCAGCACTGACAATGTAGCTCAAAACTTTTCATAATTCCAGTGTCAGGAAATTGGATGTCTTCCTCTGGACTTCAGGAGCACCAGACTTGTGCATGATGCACTTATGTACAGGCAGGTGAAAACATTCCAGTTACTAAAGACTCATCTCATGGAGAGCGCTGAAGTCCATGTTATGAACTATGTAAAGAAATTATGAAGAGGGGCCTGGAGAGATGGCCTAGCAGTTAAGAGCGCCGACTGCTCTTACAGAGGACCCCGGTTCGAGCCCCGGCACCCACATGGCGGCTGAGAACTGTCTGTAACTCCAATCATAATCTTAAATATCAATGGGCTAAACTCCCCAATCAAAAGGCATAGACTGGGAGAATGGATTAGGAAAGAAAATCCATTGATATGCTGTCTACAAGTAACCCATCTCATCCTTAAGGATAGGCATCCACTTAAAGTGAAAAATATTCCAAGCAAATGGTATAAAAAGAAAGCAGCAGTTGTTATCTTAATATCAGACTTCAAAGTAGAAGCAATTAGAAGAGACAAAGAGGGCCATTATATCCTTATCAAAGGGAAAATTGACCATGAAGACTTCACAATCATGAATATATATGCACCAAACTCTGCTGCACCAACCTTTGTAAATACAACTCTACAGGACCTCGAGACACATATTAACCCCAGCACACACATAGTAGGGGACTTCAATACCTCACTGAGTTCGTTGGACGGATCAACTGGAAAAAGAATAAACAGAGAGACAGCTGAACTGAACAAGACAATAAAGGAAATAGACCTCACAGGTATCTTCTGAATATCCCACCCAAGCACCAGAGAAAATACTTTCTACTCAGCTCCCCATGGAACATTCTCCAAAATTGACCACATACTTGGATACATAATAAAACCTCAACAAATACAAAAATGAAATAATTTAATGCATTCTATCAGACCATAATGCAATAAAGCTGAATATCAACATTAGGATAAGCCCAGCTACCTACATGAATACATGGAGACTAAACAACACACTCCTGAATAATGAATGAGTCAAGGAGGAAATAAAGGAATAAAAGCATTATTGGAACTAAATGACAATGACAGTACAGCATAACAAAACTTATGGGATACTTTAAAAGCAGTCATAAGAGGGAAGATTATAGCCCTGGGTGTCCATATTAAAAAAACAAAACTAAGCAAAACAAAAAAACCAGAAAGAGCACAGATAAATGAGCTAACACTGCAGCTAAAAACACTGGATAGACAACAAGAAATAAACCCTAAATGTAACAGATGGAAGAAATAACCAAAATCATAGCAGAAATCAATGAAATAGAAACAAAGAAAACAATACAAAAAAAAACGAGTCCAAAGGTTACTTCTTTGAAAGAATAAACAAGATAGACAGACCCTTAACCCAGTTAACCAAAAGAAAGAAAAATCCAAATCAACAGAATTCATGATGAAAGGGGAAATATCACGACAGACAGTAAAACGTTCCAGACAATCATACAGGAATACTTCAAAAACCTATACTCTACTAAATTTGAAAACCTAAGAGAAAAGTATGAATATTTGCAATCCGGGAATCACCAAAGCTAAACCAAGAGGAGATTGGCAGCTTAAACTGACCAATAATACATGAATAAATTGAAAATGTAATAAGAGACCTCCCAAGTAAAAAGAAGCCCAGGTCCAGTTGGTTTCACAGCAGAATTCTAAAAACATTTAAAGAGGGCTTACAACCATTATTACTAAAACTGTTCAGAAGGATACCAGCAGAGGGAAATATTCAAATTCCTTCTCTGAAGCCAGCATCACTCTAATACTAAAACCAGGCAAGGATGCAACCAAAAAAAGAGAACTACAAACACATTTCATTAATGAACTCAGATGCAAAAATTCGCAACAAAATAATTGCAAACCGTATACAGACACATCAAAAAGAACATTCACCATGATCAAGTTGGATTCATACCAGAGATGCAGGGATGTTTCAACATACGAAAATCAGTAAATATCATAAAACACATAAATGTACTGAAGGACAAAAACTACACGATGCAGAAAAGGCCTTTGACCAAATTCAGCATCCCTTCATGTTTAAAGTATTAGAAGGAATTGTACTGGAAGGATCATTCCTCAACATAATCAAAGCCATATATAAAAAACCCACAGCCTGCATCAGCCTAAATGGAGAAAAGTTAGAAGGATTCCCCATAAATGTAGGATCCCGTCAAGGATGCCCCTTTTCACCACTCCTCTTCAATATAGTGCTTGAAGCACTGGTGAGGGCAATAAGGAAGAAAAGGAAATTAAAGGAATACTAATTGGAAAAGAGGAAGTAAACCTATCCCTTTTTTGCAGACAATATGATAGTTTACATAAGGGACACTAAAAACCCCACCAGAAAACTCCTAGAAACTATTAAAAGTTTCAGTAAAGTGGCAGGATAAAAAAAATTAACTTAGAAAAATCAGTAACCTTTCTTTACACCAACAACAAGCAACTGAAGAAGGAATACAAGGAGTCCTTCCCACTCACAATAGCCTCAAAAACAATAAAATACCTAGTAATAAACATAACCAAAACCATCAAAGATCACTACCACAAAAATTATAAGCTCCTGAAGAAGGAGTATGAAGAAGACATCATAAGATGGAAAGACCACCCATGCTCATGGATTGGAAATATTAATATAGTAAAATGTCATCTCTACCCAAATTTAAATACAGATTCAACGCAGTTCCAATAAAAATCCCAAGGTTGTTCTTCTCAGGCTTGGAAAAAAATTCTTAAATTCATATGGATCAAAAAAAGACCCCGAATAGACAAAGCAACCCTGAGTGAAAAGAGCAATACAGGGAGATTTCTATACCAGACATCAAATTATACTACAGGCTTGTAATCACAAAAACAGCCTGGTACTGGCATAAAACAGATCTGTAGACCAGGGGAACAAAACTGAAGATCCAAATTTGAGCACATACAATTTCAGCCACCTCATATTTGACAAGGGGACCAAAAAGACTCAATGGAAGAAACACAGAATCTTCAGCAAATAGTGTTTGCAAAACTGGATCACCACTTGTAGAAAAATAAAATTAAACACCTACCTTTCACCCTCTGCAAAAATCAACTCCAAGTGGATCAAAGACCTCAATCTGAAAACCAAAACTCTGAAGGTGATAGAAGAAAAATTTGGCAGCAAGTTACAAGACATAGGTGTAGAAAAAGACTTTCTAAACCAGACAGGAGCTGCTCGGGAAATAAGGTTGACAATTGACAAGTGGGACCTTATTAAACTCAAAAGTTTCTGTACAGCAAAAGAAACAGTAAGGGAAGTGAAGAGAAAACCCACACAGTGGGAAGAAACCTTCACTGCTGGTACATCTGACAGAACATTAACTTCCAGAATATATAAACTATTCAAAAAACAAAGTAAGAAAACAAATGACTCATTCATAAGATGATATAAAGAGCTGAGCAGAGATTTCACAAGCAAGGAAATAGAGATGGCTGAGAAATATCGTAAAAGGGGTCAACATCACTAATAGTTAAGGAAATGCAAATTAAAACCACTTTAAGATATCATCTCAACCGGATAAGGCTGGCAAGGATCATGAAAACAAAACAAATTATACTAAATGGTGGAGAGGGTGTGGGGAAAGGGGAACACTCATCCACTGCTGGTGGGGAACCAAACTTGTACAACCACTATGGAAAGCAGTATAGAGAACCCTTAAAAGACTCAAAGCGAGCCTACCACCTGACTCAGCCATACCACTTCTGGGAATATATCCCTCAGACTCTTCCTACCACAGAAATACATGTACAGCCATGTTTATTGCAGCTCTTCACAATAGCAAAGAGCTGGAAACACACCAAATGCCCTTCAACCAATGAGTGGATAGAGAAAATGGGGTACATCTACACAATTGAGTTCTATGCAGTGGTAAAAAAAAAAAGATGACATCATGGAATTTGCAGGTAAATGGATGGAACTAGAAGATTTTATGCTAAGTGAAGTAACACAATCCTAGAAAAACAAAATACAAATGTTATCCTTTATCTGTGGATGTTAATACCAAGTACCTAGTTATAAGACAAACTGAACAATGTTAATGTTATATTCCTCATGATCTAAAGACAACTATGCTTTTGCAATGTGGATCCCTAACCAGGTTCTAGAGCTCACCTAACATTTATTTTTATACCTTAAGTTTTTGGTACATGATGGAGGGGATATATTCATTTTTTAGAGTACTATGGGATTAAAATGGAAAGATGCAAATCAAGAAATATGCTATGGAAAAAACATATAGCTTGGTCCCAAAAGTTACAATCTTAATATAGGTGTAATAGGCTGGTGCAACTTAGCCTTTCTGGGAGCTTAATGGCCATACTTAATGCCCTTACAAATTCAGCCAAGGGACGGAAGGGATAACTTTGTTCCTTGCCCTCAGAGGTCAACCAAGTCTTGGGGTACCATGCATGGGGGCACCTCTTGAAATGTTCTAGAGATGTGGGTCACCAGTCTTCCTGTTTAGGGAGGTCTTGGAGAGCCACAGTGGGACTTCAGCCAGTTTCCTCTCTAAAGAGAGGAAAATCTGCTCATGCTTCAGAAAAGGAAGTCTCATCCAACAAGACCTGCTTTTTTTCCTCGAGTGGATGGATGTGGTGAATGAAAAGCTGAAAGAAGCAAGGGGTTCCAACCCCCCCCCAAAAAAAAACCCAAGAGACATCTGAGGACCAGATCCTCAACTGACCTTGAGAAAACAAAAACCTTGGTTAATCTGGGCTAACTGTGTGGCCTTAAGCATCCAAAAGGAAAATACAACCAGACACAAATAATCAGTAAGATCAGAGAAACTGTACTGCAGACACAGAACTTGAGATCTTAGTAAAAAAGAAAAAAAGAATAAAGAGAGAGTACTGTTGTTTGGCCTATCTCCAATTCTTACTGGCAAGTGCATCTACTCTGTGGCTGCCACTGCTTTTGGCACTCTTCAAAGGCATGAGATTCAGCTTTTTAACCTCCTAATATGGACTGAGGACTCACTTCGCCACAAGAATCCTCCAAACCTTCAATGCCAGATGAGGACCACTGAAATACCCAGCTTATGGGCTAAACAGCTAAGGGGATGTCAGCCTCGTCAGAGTGTAGACTGCCATTGTTGGACTACCCAGGCAGTATCATAGAGGCTAGTGCAGGAGGATCAAGACAGGGCATTACTGGACTTCATGTTGGGGGACCACGGGAAGGAAAGACCCCAATGTGGAGCAAAAGAGCAGGATCGATGGTTGGGGTTGCCTAAGAGGAACCTTCGAGCATTTCCTTAAGGAAAATATGACATCTTTTAAGGAAGAAAAAAAATCCTCCAATTCAGGTGATGTGTATGCATGTATGCTTGTATGTATGTAGGTGTATTCTTATGTCTATATAAAACTATATATATATATATATA
>VZQC01003661.1:1106512-1248022 GCA_009823505.1 Rhizomys pruinosus
ATATATATATATATGAATATAAAGTTATGCTTCTTTTTACCTGCATGCAACTTTAATGTTGAAATGTGAATCTCTAAATGTGTTTTGGAATTAACCTATAGTTTATTTTCAGAATTTGTAATTGTGATTAATGTGTGGAGTGTATATATGCATATTTTAGAATAATATAAAATTAAAGGGAACAAAAAAAGAGAGGAAAACATATTCAAAGAAGTGAACCAAACAGAAAACTTGTGCATCGAAAGGGTTATGAAAGACTGAGAAAAGGATGCAAGACAGGACTTAACATGTATGACAGAATCCATGAGCTCTGGTGGGGAGTGGGAGGTGCGTAAGGGGTGAGCATGGATGGGGGAATGAGTCTAAATTTGATTAAGAAATGTTGTATGAAATGCACTCAATAAAAATCAACTTAAAAAACTACAATTAATGAATTCTAAGGCAGACTTCCCAAGAAAAAGATGGGAAAATAAAGTATAACTGAACAATGTAAGGAAAACTGCAGGATAAATAAATGGAAAATTCCTTGAAAGAAATAAGTTTGATCTACTGAGCCCTATGACTGCTAATTTCCCTCTTGTCATCTGTTGTGTGAGATACTGTACCTGAGGAGTAATTACTGTTGCGGTGCTTGACCACTGGCAGAAAAGAGCACAAAGACTCCCAGTTCCAATTAAACAAATCATTATTTTCATTTTTTTAAATATTGAATGGCCACGACTGTACCCAGATCAGGGTTTGCAAGGTATAGCCCAGACTCAGAGGCACATTAGGCTTATATCCATTTTTATTGGCATGATCCTCCTCCTCCTGCTGAGTGGGAATGCTTCAATTTGGAAGAAACACTTATACAACATCAACATCAAATCTTTTTAGTCATTTTCTGACTACTTACTTTTTTCGGTGTTTTTGAGAGAGAGTCTCCCTGTAGCCCCAGCTGTCCTGGAACTCACTATATAGACCAGGCCCGCCTTAAACTCACAGATTTCTGCCTGCCTCTGCCCCCTGAGTGCTGTGATTACAGGCATGTGCCACCATGCCAAGTCATTGATTGGTATACTTTCAAATTACAAAATTCTTCCTGTTATATTCTATATATTCATTGGAATCACCTTAAAATTTTGTATTTTATTAACAAAACCACAAGTAAACCTGATCGAATAAATACAATATCCTATTTACTAAACACATCTCTATATTCTTTGTTATGTATACACTAATGAATTTAGAACTAAAGAGTCATATGCAGAGATATCAAATTTATACATAAAAATATGTGTCTATTTAAGCTGTTAATCTCTTCTTGGTTTAGGTTTGATAGTTTCCATGCATTATAATTCTTCCATATTAGGTTTTAAAATTTAATAGAATACAGTTTTTTTCTTTTTTGGTCTTTTCAAGACAGGTTCTCCCTGTAGCCCCAGCTGTCCTGGAACTCACTCTGTAGACCAGGCTGCCCTTGAGCTTACAAAGATTCGCCTCCCTAGAATACAGATTTTTAAATTATCCCTTTACAGTCTTCCAAATAACTTGGTTGGCTTCTCTGACATTTCCTCTGTCCTCTATGATTTTGTTCATTTGAAATACCTCTTTCTTTTGGTTAACTGGACAAACAGTATATCATGTTTATATTTTCAAATAATCAGCTCTTCAATTCCTTGTTTTATTTGTTGCATATTTCATGGTTTCTATTCTGAATATTGTTCTTTCTTCTCATTTTCTGAGTTTTTTTCGATTTGCTCTTGCCTTTCCAGAGTCTTGAGTTGTACCATTTAGTCATTTACTTGTGCTATTTCAGAATTTTTTTTAAAGTTTTGTGTGTATGAGTGTACTGCTGCATGTAGGTTGGTTCTCGCGTGTCGTGCAATGCAGAGGAGATCAGAAGAGTGCAATGGATTCTCCTGGAACTGGAGTTAAAAATGGTTCTTAGTCGCCATGTGGGTGCAGGGAATTGAACCTGGGTCCTCTGCAAGAGCAGTTGGTGCTCTTAACTGCTGAGCCATCTCTCCAACACCTATTTAAGATTTTTTAATGTGGCACTTAGCACTATAAACTTCACTCTTAGAGCTATAAACTTCCCTCTTAGAACTGCTTTGAAAGTGTCCAAGAAGTATTGTTGTTTTGTATTATCATTTTCACTCAGTTCTAGGAATACTTTTATTTCTTTCTTGATTTCTTTTTGATCCATTCGGGAGTATGCTGTTTGATCACCATGGGTTTGTATATTTACTAGAGCTTCTTTGGCCATTGATTTTAAGTTTTATTGCATTGTGGTCTGGTATGGAATTATTTCTATATTTGTATTTGGTTTTTGCTTTGTGCCTGATTGTGTGTGGTCAATATTTGAGAAAAAAACCATGGACTACTTAATATAATGTGCATTTTTTGTGACTTGGGTGGAATATTTGGTAGACATCTGTTAGGTCCATTTGATGTATGATTACCTAATTCAGGTGTCTCTGTTTATTCCTTGTCCATTATGCCCATCTATTAGAGATATAGGGTAATGAAGTAACTACTATTTCTGTGTTGGGGTTAGTCTGTGTTTTATAGTACTGTGGCATTATGTTTTTTATGAAATTTGCTGCTCTCCATCAAACTGAATGAATGAATTCAAAATACTACTGAAATGCACATTAAATAAATATATAGGTTTATGTGTATAGCTGAAGGCTGTGTATCCCAAACTACAGCCTCATGCAGAAGAAATGACCCTTTTAGATTTTGATCAGGGTAGACCAAAGGACTCCAATAATAACACAGGCTACAGCCATTGATTGCCTCCCAGAACTTGAAGGTAAGACTCAATGCCTGCATTTAGGCAACACATTGGTGATAGGACTTGTAGCAATCAAGTTGACACTGACATGGAAGTTTTCTTTGAGAAACTAGTGCTCATGTTATCAGAGGATACTATGCAGGGTGCAAAAGGCGTAAAAAAGAACACTCAGTAGTTCTAACTAGCTATAAAGACTAACAAGGTGCATTGACTGGCCCATCAATATATCAGTATTGAGTTACTCTTGCACTTTTTTAAAGTATTTTTTAAATTGTATTTATTCCTGTACGTGTATGAATGTACTGTCTGCATGCAAGTCTGTGCACCCGTGTCGCGCAATGCCGTGGAGGTCAGAAGCGGGCGTTGGATTCCCCTGGAACTGGAGTTCTCCTGGAATTGGAGTTTCAGACGGTTCTCGGCCGCCATGTGGGTGCTGGGGATCGAACCCAGGTCCTCTGCAAGAGCAGTCGGTGCTCTTAACCGCTAGGCCATCTCTCCAGCCCCATTATTGACACTTTTATATTGGGGGTCAATCAATGGCTGTCTAATTGAAATTAAAGCCACGTGTGATAGTACAGAGACAAATATACAGGGCTCCCTTTGGTTTTCCAACCACCAGTTCCATCCACTCGAGGACAGTTAGGTCTTGCTAGACCAGGCTTCTCTTTTTGAAGCATGAGCAGACATTCCTCTTTATAGGGTGGACACTGGCTGAAGTCCCAACCGTGTGGCTTTAAGCATCCAAAATGAAATTATAACCAGAAATAAATAATCAATAAGGTATGAGAAATTGTACTTCAGATATAAAACTTGAGAATCCTTCAAGCCTCTAATGCCAGATGGGGACTACTAAGATATCCAGCTTGTAGACTAAGTGGCTTCTGGGATTTCAGCCTCTTCAGAGTGTAGACTGCTGTTGTTGGACTACCAAGGCTATGTAATGGAGGCCAGTGGAGGAAGATCAAGACAGGACACAAGCTTGCTGGACTTCATTTAGGTGATCATGAATGGGAGGGACCCCAGTGTGGAGTACAGGGGCAAGATTGATGCTTGTTTGGCCTTGTCAAGGAAGAAACTTCAAGCACTTTTTTGGGGAAAACATGACATATTTTGGTAAAAAAAACAAAAAAAGATTATATTTAACAGTTAAAATATTTTGTAAAATAATATTTTCTCTTATTATTGATACAGGCTACAACCATTAATAATTTATCCTTATCTAGTCCCATGGTGTGTTCTATCATATAGGAATATTAATATTCATATTCTAAAAAAAGAGAGAATATAAAGCTAGACTTTTTTTACCTGCATCTAAATTTACTGTTAAAATGTGAATCTCTAAATGTGCTTTGGAAGTAACCTGTAGTTTATTTCCAGATTTTGTAATTTTGCTTTATGTGTGGAGTCTATATATGCATATTTTGGAATAATATAAAATCAAAGGGGAACAAAAAAAGAGAGAGAAAAACCTACTCAAAGAACTGACCTAAACAGTAAACCTGTGCACCTAAAAGGTTATAAAAGACTGAGAAAAAAATACAAGACAGGATTTGTGTATGAAAAAAATCCATGAGCTCTGATGGGGGGTTGGGCAGCATGAAGGGTGGGCATGGATGGGGGAATGAGTCTAAATTTGATTAAGAAATGTTGCATGAAATGCGCTCAATAAAATTTAAAAAGTTAAAAAATATATCTGTTAAAGGTTTATTGTTTTGGGCAGAATTTAACTATATCAGTACATTATTTGATCCAGTCTTTATTTTGTTGTGGTTCCCTCCCTATTGTGTTGCTCCAAAATATGCCTATATAAAAATCATATATGTACCAGAACTATGTCCTCCAGGGATAAGCTGTATACTAACTCTGATATATGTTTAGGAGTTTATATTTTCCCTTTAATTTTGTGTTACTCTAAAATATGAATATATACCTTCCACCCATATACATTAATTACCATGTCTGAAAGTAAGTTGTACGTTAATAATTCTAGGGCTCTTTAAGAGATTCACATTATAACATCACCGTTGTTTTCAGACAGAAAGAAATATAACAATAACGTTGCTTACCTTGCCTTTCAGTTGGGGGATTTGGTGCTAGCATCCACAAATGAGGGAAACCATTCCTGGTTTGGGTTTTGGGGACTGTGGTACTTCACATAGCATAATGGCTTTTTTAAGTTGAGGTCCAGATGGCCTGGAACTTGGAACATAGAGCAGACTACCTTGATCTCACAACCATACTCCTGTGTCTGCTTTCCAAGTCCTGAGATTAAAGCTGTTAGCCACAAGGCCCAGTTCATAATTTTTTTCTTAATGGTGATTTTTATATATATTTTATTCAACATATAATATTTTTATGGAAAGAGCATTTGCCTCATGTCTCCTAGATATTTAATTAAGCTAATTATACCGTAAAATTATAGAACTACATCTTTATGATATAAATCCATTTAAAGAAAATCATGAAGTAGGTGATACAAATTGAGATCCAAAGTTATATAACACTAGGATATATTTTCTTAATATTAACTGAATGGAAATAGAAAAAAAATTGCTTATGATAATGGCTCATTTTTACTAATTTTATCAAATCTTGCAATCATAGAATACCATGACTCCCTCTCAAAATCATTTCTTCATATTCACATTCAGTTTTTTATTTGTGCTTTCATATCTTCATATAGTCTATTGTAAAACTTTGAGAAATTTATTCCTATGAAAATAAAAAAATTCTACAAGGCATAGATTGGACCTTTTTTATTTCATGTCCAAAATAATTTAGACAATGGTACTTAACCATGATTTTCAAATGGGATTATGGAGCTAAGTCAAAATAAAACTTGTTTTGATTATCACATTATTGTGTGACTGAAGATGGATTACTAAGGAAAAAATTGAATAAACATGGAACTGTGTACAGTAACAGTTCTAAATTTTATTCAGATATGGCTACCTTTTGATCTCTAGAAGATTAATTCCTAAGCAGAAGTTTAATAACATCTATTTTAAGACAATATCAGGGGGCTGGAGAGATGCTCTTGCAGATGACCTGGGTTCGATCCCCAGAACCTACATGGCATCTGAGAACCATCTTTAACTCCAGTTCCAGGGGAATCAGACGCCCTCTTCTGATCTCCATGGCATTGCACGACACGCATGCACAAACCTACATGGAGACAGTACATTCATACACATACAAGAATAAATAAAAATTAAAAAGACACATCCCAATAATAGTATGCATTATAGGAAGATAATTTACATTTTCCTGTATATGAAGACAGATGACATTATACTGGGTTCTGAGTACAAGTAGTCTATAAGTGTTTATAAATCCTCTTAATTAAAGAAAATTCATGTGCATCATTGTAAACATACCCAAATATACATAGATGGAGAGGTTATAGATCATAGAGAAAACCCTACTGCTGTTGCAGCCCTAGATAAATGTAATTTCTTACTTTATGCTAAATAGGCATCCTTATGTTTACAGACAAGTATTCCAGGTACCATGCATCAAAGGAGTTTCTTTTTGCAATAGAAACTGTGCTCTTGCAAAGGACCTGGGTTCGATCCCCAGCACCCTCATGGCAGCTAAGAACCGCCTTTAACTCCAATTCCAGGGGAATCTAAGACCCTCTTCTGACTTTCACGGCATTTCACGACACAGGTGCACAAACCTACATGCAGACAGTACATTTATACACATACAAAATAAATAAAAATTAAAAAAATACATAGGTGATCACAAAGAATAAGTGTCTGTGAGATATCCAGCCCTAAGTGACTTATCTATAATGGAACCTCTACACATAAGGCTTACAGAACAGTGGAATAAGGGATAAAGAGAATATTACTTCCTGTCTCAACTCTTACTAGCAAAGCATTCTCATTCAAAAAAGTGTGATGCACACTGAAGGCCACAACAGGCCAAGGTGTAGAGAATAAGAGAATGGAAAGTGTGTGTTCCATATCAAACCTCATTCAACCATTGCTCAGGCACCATTGGAAAAGAAGGTGTGGAAAGATTTTTTTAGAGCCAGGGTTGGTACATGACCATGAGGAAACAGAGGCTTCCAGGCCTTTGGGGACTTGCTCATCTAACTCTCAGCAATGGTGACATCATGCACAAGACCCCTGCAAATTCAACTAGAGGAATACTCAACAAAGAACTAGGAAAATTTCAGGAGACTGAGGAACTATTGGTAGCTGATTACTCCTGGGTGAAGAGTTGATATTCCTAAAGGAAGCAACTCGAGATAGGTTGACTAGACTCCAGTGGATGAACTGGCATGAAGGGACATCTGGGTAAACAAATGTGACTCCATAGGCCTTAATACTTATTAGTGAATGCACAAAATCCAGTGGGAGTAGGCACAAGGGCCAGGGGTGAAGACCAGAAAGAGTCTCTAAAATGGGTTTAATATATGTTGTATGCAATGCACAAAAATTCACTAAAAGTTAGACATTATAGGAAACCTTCTGTTGGTATTCTGTGATTCTTAATCTTTCCCATTGAAATATTGGTGTTGATAGATCTATCAGTCTTAAGTTAAATAGAAACTTTATCGAACAGTTATTGGTCCTCAATGTCAAATGGGAAAACACGGATTCATAGTTCCTAAATCTTCAAAAATCTACATAAAATTAAGTGACATAATTATACTTTGAACATTGTTCTACAAAAATTTTAACATGTAAGGAAATATGTAATGTATATCTTAGACTCCTTAAACTCCATTATATGAATTTCATATTCAAATTTTTATGAAATCCACATATTAGAAAATAACTTTAAAGATGATTACAATTTTCTTTAAAAGATTGAGATTCTACGTCTGGAAAAATTGTTCAGTGGTTAAAAGCACACACTTTTCTTTCAGAAGACCTAGGTTCAGAACCCCCACCATATTTGGTGTCGTACAACCACCTGGAATTCGAGCTGCAGGGGATCTGATGCTGACTTCTTAACTCTGTAGGCACTGTCCTCACTTGCAGAAATCAACACTCACATATATAAACAAATATGCACATAGTTTTGTAAAGTAAAGATAAAATCTTAGAAAATTTTAATATTCTGAATTTAATTCAAATAAATTTTATACATCTGAAGAGAAACTGTAGTAGTGCAATGAAAGGAAAAATGAGTGTGTGAATAGTTAAGTTAATTAGAAAATATTTTTCCTTTAAATGACATTTCAAATTATAATTACATCTGGAGAATTCTACCTATAACGTATTCATTAACTGATCTGAAGTGATTTGGTTACAAAGTTTTCCTCCTTCCTGTGTGTATTCAACTAATTCTTTCATGTTCCACATCTAAGAAAATCCACAGAAAATAATATAGCTCACCACTAACCTTTCTTTATCCTTCAAGAATTTTGTTAACCTAGACTATAAATACAATAATTACTAATATTAAAATACAACTTTCTGGGGCTGAAGAGATGGCCTGGCAGTTAAGAGTGCCAACTGATCTTGCAGAGGACCTGGGTTCGATCCCCAGCACCCACATGCCGGCTGAGAACCATCTTTGACTCCAGTTCTGGAGGAATCTGACACCCTCTTCTGACCTCCAAGGCATTGCACAACACAGGTGCACAAACCTACATGCAGACAGTACATTCATGCACATAAAAATAAATAAATAAATAAAAATTAAAAGTGCCCCTCCTTTAAAAAGAAATACTACTTTTTATAAAATATCTTGATGGGTTCAAATATTTAGAAACAGAAACACAAGGAAAATTAGGCTTTTTATGTTTGTTTCATGAAACCTTTATGATTCCATTCAGCACAACAGAAAATTATATAAATATGAAATTTATAATTGTTAATTTTATTCTAATCAGAGTAGAGGCTTAATTTTTCTAATCATCAAATACCAGTATAAAAGTTAACTTCAGATTACATCATTTATTCATCCCGAAAAGCAATGAGTAAATGGTAACAATATAAGAATTAGCATTTCCAAAGCAAGTTCAAGTTTTGATTCAGCCATTACTTAA
Source organism: Rhizomys pruinosus (assembly GCA_009823505.1). Classification (NCBI taxonomy): domain Eukaryota; kingdom Metazoa; phylum Chordata; class Mammalia; order Rodentia; family Spalacidae; genus Rhizomys; species Rhizomys pruinosus. Next base: position 1,115,302 of record VZQC01003661.1, read on the forward strand.
CCATGTAATCATCTAAGAAACATTGAACTTAAACAGTACAACTTCATTGTCTTTCTCAAAAGCTGGAGTACCAAATTCACAGAAATATCATGAAGAATAAATCATATTAAATGCAATTTTAGTAATTGCCTATAAAAGTCAGAAATGCAAAATTTTCAAAGATAAGCAAGTCAATATTTTCATTAGAAAATCAATTTCAAACCAGACACTCACTAGGCCCAGAGAGAGGAGGTAGCTCCATACCTGGGGAATAGGTGAGCACACAACCATTCGGGCTCATCACTGCCCTGGCCTATTTCCTGCCAGCCAGCCACATCTGGCCCAGTGTGCACATTGGTGGGGTGGATTCACCCAGCCAGCCTACACTCACCAGGCACAGAAAGAGGAGGTAGCATGGCACCTGGAATATAGGTGAGCACAACACCAGACAGGCTCATGACTGCCCTGGGCATGGAATGTTGCCTGCCTGCCAGCCAGCCACACACCTGGCCCAGTGTGCACATTGGAGTGGTGGAGTCACCCAGCTGGCCAGAAAATCAAGAGGCCCAGAGAGAGGAGGCAGCTCAGTACCTGGTGAATAGGACTTCTGGAGAACCTCCAGTCCGGAAAGGAAAGAGCCAGCAGAACATTCCAATATATAACCAAAAGGGAAAACTAGAAACCTAAAACAACCAGCCCTCCATAAACCAAGGATAAGACAATGAACATATCTGTAGGAAACAAGCAAATTAAAGCTTTCAACACAGTGAAAAAGCATTTGAGACTCACATCATAATACAAAAAATAAAACAAATCCAAATGCCAAAAACACAAAGAAATAACAACATGGGAAAAGCACATAATAAATTTCCACCAGACAATAACAGTCTAACAGAAGATCCCTACAACAAGATCTGGATGGAAGGAACCCAGGACACGGATCTTAATAGAGCAGTCATAGACATAATCAAAGAAATCAAAGAATATAAACTATAAACCAGAGAACTAAAGGGAGAGAGCAAAGAACTCAGGAAGGAACTGGGGGGAAAGAATGACAAACTGTGGACTAAACTAGAAGGAGAGAATGACAAACTCCAGAAGGAAATAGACACACTAAAAAGATCCCATGCTGTTCTACTTTGTCTTCCATTGCTGTGACAAAACACTCTGATGACACCAACTTGGGGAGGAAAGGGTTTATTCAGCTTATATCTCCTGGGTCACAGTTCATCACTTAGGGAGCCCAAGGCAGGAACTCAGGTCAGGAACCTGGATGCAGAAGTTGAAGCACAGGCAATGGAGGAATGCTGTTCACTGGCTTGCTTCCCTGGCTCATGCCCAGCCTGCCTTCTTATACGGTGCCCAGGGTAGCACCACTCATTGTGGGCTGGGCCCTCCCACACTGCTCAATAATCAAGACAATACTCCACAGACGTGGCCACAGGCCAATCCAATGGAGCCAATTCCCCAATTGAGGCTCCTTCAACCCAGGTGTGTCAAGTTGACACTAAAGCTATCCAGCACACATGCTGAAATGAAAAGGGAAAAAGACAAGCAACAAAAGGAGCTACAAGAAGTGAATGACAAGCTCCAAAAGAAGTGGTAATATGAAAGAAATCACAGGATGAAATGAGAAAGGAAATTGAACACTCATCCAATCAACAGGATTGGACAAAACAAAAAATAAAGTATCATACCAAGAAGATACCAAGGAAAAATGAAAAGCCCAAATAATGTTTATGAAAAATTAAAAAAAAAAAACCACAAGAATGGAACAATCAGGAGCTTTGGGATACCGTGAAAAGACCAAACCTCCACATCACAGGGATAGAGGAAAGAAAAGAATCCCATGACAATGGTATTGATAAGATCTTCAACAGAGGGGCTAGAGAGATGGCCTAGCGGTTAAAAGCACTGACTGCTATTGCAGAGGACCTGGATTCGATCCCCCGCATCCACATGGCAGCTGAGAACCGTCTTTAACTCCAGTTTCATGGGAATCCAATGTCCCCTTTTGACCGCTGCAGCATTGCACAATATGGGTGCATAAATTTACATGCAGACAGTACATTCATACACATACAAAAATAATAAAATTAAAACAAATTAAGAACAAGATCATCGACAGAATAGTAGAAGAAATTTCTCTAAACTGAAAAGACACAAACCCATACCAATATATAAAGCACATAACACTTCAAACAGACAAGATCAGAAAAGAAATTCTCCTCATCATATCATAGTTAAAAGACTAGACATCCAAAACAAAGACAAGATCCTGAAAGCCACAGCAAGTTACATATAAAGGAAAATCAATCATAATTACAGCTGACTTCTCAGTGCAAACTATGAAAGCCAGAAGAATGGAGACTAATGTATTCTCAGTACTAAATGTTTATATAATGCCAAGCCAGATTACTATGCCCAGCAAAAATGTCAATTATAGTTGAAGGAGAAAGAAAATATTTTCATGACATAAAAGGATGAAAGAATATATGTTCAAAAATTAACCCTTCAGAAAATACTCAAAGCAACTCAAAGGACAGAGGAAAAGATCACCTATCCCTAAGCAGCTAGGGAGAGAAAATAATAAAAGTATAACTGTGAAAATACAAACTTAGAACAAGAATGCAAACATAAAATAAGCTGAAAGGAAGAAACACACATCTCCCAATAGTAACCTTAAATATTAATAGTCTAAATTCCCCAGTCAAAAGACATAGACCGGGAGAATGGATTAGAAACAGAATCCATCTATATGCTCTCTAAAGAAACCAATCTCACCCTCAAGGACAGGCACCAACTTAAAGTGAAAGGATAGAAAAAGATATTCCAAATAAATAGTACCAAAAAGCAAGCAGGGGTTGCCATTCTAATATCAGACAAAATAGACCTCAAAGTAAAACTAATCACAAAAAACAAAGAGGGCCATTACATCTTTATAAAAGGAACAATTCATCAAGAAGATTTCAAAATCATTAATATGTATGCACCAAACTCAAGTGCACCAAACTTTATAAACACAATGCTGCTAGACTTAAAGACAGATTAATCCTAGAACAATAATAATGGGGGAAATCAATACCCCACTGAGCTCTTTGGATAGATCAACTGGACAAAAAATAAACAGAGAGAATTCTGAACTGAACAATACATTACTCAAAATGGACCTCGCAGACATCTACCAAATATTCCACCCAAACACCAGAGAATACAGTTCTATTCAGCACCCCACGGGAGATTTGCCAAAATCGACCACATACTGGAACACAGAAAAATATAAAACTCAACAAATACAAAAGGATTGAAATAAGTTCATTCATTCTGTCAGACCACAGTGCAAAAAGTTCAATATCAACACCAGGATCAGCCCTCGGTATTCCTCACAGCATTGCTTCTGACCAAGGAACTCACTTCACAGCCAAAGAAGTGTGACTGTGGGCCCATGGTCATGGTATCCACTGGTCTTACCATGTTCCCCACCACCCAGAAGCAGCTGGCTTGATAGAACGATGGAATGGCCTCTTGAAGACACAGTTACAGTGCCAATTAGGTAGCAGTACCCTGGAGGGCTGGGGCAAGGTTCTCCAGCAAGCAGTATATGATTTGAATCAGCGTCCACTATATGGTACTGTTTCTTCTATAGCCAGAATTCATGGGTCCAGGAACCAAGGGGTGGAAGTGGGAATGATTCCACTCACTATCACCCCTAGTGACCCAGTAGGAAAATTTTTGTTTCCTGTACCCACGACCTTGCATTATGCTGGTCTAGATGTTTTGGCTCCAATGGGGGGAGTGCTTTTGCCAGGAGATACAGCAAACGTTCCATTGAACTGGAAGCTAAGACTTCCCCCTGGCCACTTTGGGCTTCTACTGTCCTTAAGCCAACAGGCTAAGGAAGGAATAACAGTAGTAGGGGGAGTGATTGATCCAGACTACCAGGGGGAAATTGGACTTTTTCTCCACAATGGGGGCAAGGAAGATTATGTCTGGAAGGCAGGAGATGCTGTAGGGCGCCTTCTGGTGCTACCATGTCCTATGATTAAGGTCAATGGTGGAAATTCCAACAACCCAAAACTCAGAACATGACATAAATGGCACCAGCGACCGCGTGTCAGTTTGGATTAAGGTTATGGGTCTATCTCCGTACCGGGTATTGGTAAGAGCAAGACCTGCAGAGGTGCTGGTATATGCTGAATGCGTTATGGTGGAGGAAATCCCACCGATGGGTAGTGATGAAGAAGGTAGTCATTAAATATCAGCTGAGGCCAACGGACCAGTTTGGCAAGAAAACTGGATTATGATAGATATTAACTTTGTCCTATTTGGTTAAGAATGTATATATATTATATAATATATATATAATATATATATATATATATTAAAGGTGATACTTGTGTATGTTCTCTTTGAATGTGCAACTGAGATATGTGTCAAGTGTTGTCATATTTAGGTTATTCAGATACTAGAAGAACCTAAGTTCTTCTCTCAAGGAACAATTACGCACCTGCTCTAAGATATATTATGCTTTGCTATTAGCATCATGAGAATAAATCTATAACTGTAGGTCGTGATTAGGACCTTTTCATAGCTTTTGCAATTGTCAACGCCATCTATTATCAGCAAGAGAAAACATGAGAAACAGGAAGAAGCGCACTTGATTTATTGGGTGTCAAGGTTGTAGCACAGGGGTGACTCTTGTGATGTCTATCCTGGGTGTACAACCCTTGACTGAATAAAAGCACAAATAAAGAGAAAGGGTCTAGTTCTCGATAATTGGGACCACCGCTCTCAGCGGACTGGCCATTCAACAGGATGGCCCTCCAACATAATGGGTGGAGTGTATAGCAGTAGTATCCTGCCTCAGGCAATATTTAAGGCTGCTATACGGCAGAAATGGTAGGGGCGCTGGTTCTCTCTTCTTCTTTCTCGACTGCTGCTTGCACTTCTCACATTGGTCGACGTTTGGGTCTTATGTGCGCGCTCGTGACTCTCTTTCATACGATCCCAGCCGTGTACTGAGACACCGGCGGCAGATCTCCTGGAACCTGGATGGGGAAGGCACCTATACAGCAACTTGTGATTGGGACTAAGACATAGAGACACCAGGGCCGTGCAAGACTGATATCAGTTCCACTGGAAAGGATTCTCGTCTCGGCCTTATCCCAAGTGTTGGTATGCACAGCTGAGCTGTTGGAGACCATCCTCTGAAACATGCGTCGTTGTTCACGTGAGCTAGAGGTGCAGATATAAAATGATAGAATAACTACATAATAGTCAATATATAATTAGTTATATATATCATACATGTGACAACTACATACTACTGATCAACTGGATTGAATTAACAACCCTCCACAGCCTGGATTGTGGGAGAACCTACATGGCTGTGGTGTGGTTTTAGGGGCACAACTGGCTTGCAAATTGATTTAATGAAGATGCTTTGTACATATCATAATTTATTACTTATTTTTTAATTCTTATGTTCTAGCTCATACCACACTGTTTGTCTCTAAAGTTTCAAGTATTATAAGGAACAAGAGTTTCATTAGTAAGTATTTCCTTCTCAGTAAGGCATATGGCATTTACTATATATATTTAAAAGACACTTTCCTTTTTTAAAAAAAATTGTTTCATTTTAAAAAACATTACGGTTTTTTGCCCACTCACAGAAAGCCCAGCTTTATTTTTTTCTGCCCTTTCTAAGCTTTGTCGCACACATATGCATAGTTTATCATTGGCTTGCATACTGTCTTATTAATTCAAAGGAACGCTTTTAAACGCGAGAACTATTTATTATTTATTTATTCATTTCAGATTTATTTCTTTAAGCCAGCAGTTGGGAGACAGATGTAGATAGATCTCTTCTCTTGACCAGATTCTTGTGCGTGGAAATGTCAACGACTGAGTATAACACCAAAGAGTTCACGCTTACCGACTTGGGAGACCCTGTTAAAAAATTCCCAAAAATAACAAAACCAAAACCAAGAATTCTTTCTTAAATTCTATTAAATACCAAGCATTATAATACAGTTGAAGATACAAAAATAAAGAAACCATATTATCTGGCCAGAACATATTAATAACCATGATATATACTAGAGTACATGTAAAGAAAACATTAAATATATTGAACACCTTTCTTTTCATACCTTGTAAAACAACTGGAACTTGGTTTGACAAAGAAGATTCTTAATCCATTAGTTCAACCCATATCCCTGTACAGACTTTGTTTAAGGGAAGGCCCCCTCAATCCAATATACAGCATTCCTGAAGGCATGAATTGGCCCTGGGAAGTGATGGGAGACTTTTCCATGATGATAAGGTAACCCACATCTCGTCTTAAATAAACCTTGCCAAATATCCTAACAAGAAAGGACTGTAGGGTTTGACCAGCCAAATGGGGAAAAGACACAGTTTTCTTGTGCATTAGGGATAAAAAGCCCACCAAACTGTGCGCACTTACTGGATCCCACTGACCATACAAAGTAACAACCACTCCATATTATGTAGCCAGGTGTGGTGGCCCACAACGTTCACACCTTAATATCCCAGCAACTCTGGAGACAGAGGTTATGCAAAATCTCTGGAGATTCAAAGGCCACCATGGCTACGACACATAGAGAGCTCCTCCAGGCCACAGGCTGGGGACTAAAACGGAGACCACTGTCACTCAAGGAGAACCAAAAACAAAACACAAACAAAAAAAAACAAACCCACTTTTTCAAAAAATATCTGCTGGACGTTTGTCTTTGTGTTTGGCTGTTACTATGGGCTCCTAAAAACGAACCTGCAGAATTTCAATTTTTCCTAAACGTATTCAGTAAGAGGTGCTAGTGAATATTTAAAAAGACACAGGATAGAAAAATCCATTGAGCGGTAGTCGAATTGAGACACAAAGTGGTTGGATATGAAGTATGTGCCCGCCACAAGATAGCAATGAATAAAACAAGTGCGAAGATTTCTGCTAGACAAAAGTCCTGGGCAGCCATGCAAACTATTTGCACTTCCATTTTACATTAAACAGAAAGTTACATAATCAGAATGGCTATGCTTTTAAATGGGTACATGGAAGAACGCCAGTAGTAAAAGAGGTTATTTGAAGTAATCTGGCGTGGAAAGAGACTAAAACAACCAGAAGGCAATAAGAAAAGGAGGGTGTCAAAAAAGTGACAGTATAGCTTAAAGTATAAGGAATATGAAATTAGTGTGCTGTCAGGAGATCTGAAAAAAGAGAATTCAAACCTTTCAAGAAAGAATGTTTCCAGAAACCTTGAGGGAACCACTGATGAAGACTATCACCTACTTTCCGAATTATGAGAAATACAGGAGATACTGGACCTATGCTAACACTGGAAATAGCCTGATTTTGCGGGGGGGGGGGGGGGGAAGAGCAGGGGAGTGGTATAAAGAAGTTAGGAGAAATGGAGGGCAAATGTGAGGAATGAAAGATAGAATTGTTTACTTCAAGCCTTTGTTGAAGTCCCAATGTAAAAACAAGTCTAACAGAGAAAAACATTGAAAACATGGAGAACAAGGTAATTGGTGAACAGTGTACATAAAAATGAATTAACATACAAGAAAATGTGAGGCAAGAACCTAGAGACAGCACCAAACAATAGGAGCAAACTGTAGAGGAAAATCAATGAGAGTTACACCTTTTTGTTATTTTAATGAAACATAAAGGCAAATATACAATTTCAACAGTTAATAAAATTCAATAATTGAGCTTGCCATTTGATATTTCCAGTCATACACTCACCAGGTAATAACCTGACCCACAAGGACCCATCTTACCTCTGCATGAAATAACATGCAATGATCAAGGCTATAACTTTATTACTTATTAAGTTAACAAATGAAACAAAATAAAGAAGAATCCTGTTAAAGAAAAAGAAACAAAATCCAAGGCTGGAGAAGGATGGCACTATGGCGCAGTTAAGAGCGCTGACTGCTCATATGCCCAAGAGGACTGGGTTCGATTCCCCCAGCACTCACATGGCAAGCAATGAGAACTGTCCTGTGAACTCCCCATTCGTCAAGGAGAACTGCCCAGTTTGCCAGGGGATCCAAATGCCTCTCTGACTCATAGCAAATTGCAACAGACAAAGGTGGCACAAGACTACATGCAGAAGTACCTTCATCAAATAATAATAAAAAAAAATTAAAAAGAAACAAAATCCCATTATATAGTTTTTGTTTGCTATCTTAATTTTTGGTTGTATTCTTTGATGTTAACACATTTTGTATAATTGTATCACAAAGCTGTATCAAATCATGTAGTATCAAACCAATATAGTTGTGATCCTTTAGATAGTGTTGAATGTCTCCATTTTTAGTCAATTTTTCCAAAAAAAATACTTGCCAGATGCTGTGTTATAAAGGATTTTTTGCCTTGTCATTTACAGAAAGTAATCGTTGGGGAGAAAAAGAGAATGAATGGGAGGGTTCACCATACCCCCAGATCTCAACTATATACACACAGTGAGATCATAAAACACCTGGTCTGGACAAGATCAGCACAGATCGTGAAACATAAGAAGCCCCCATGAGTATCACATACACAATTTCGGCTACCTGCTATTTTGAAAGCGGCCAAAATAGGCCATGGAAGGAAAGACAGCATCTTCAACAAATGGTGGTGGTAAAAAGTGGATCTCCACCTGTAAGAAGAATTAAATTGGAATATTTTTTGAACATTCATAAGTCAACTCCAAAATGGATTAAAGACCTCAATATAAAATCTGGAACTCTGAAAATGATAGAGGATAACGTTGGCAGTAACTTGAAGATAAAGGCGTAGGAAAACAAAATATAGGTGTAGGAGGGGACTTTCTAAATCTGGCATCAAGTTGCTCAGAGCCATTAAGGGTCAAAATGCATCAATTGGAACCTCATAAAGTATGAAAGCTTCTGTCAATCCACAAAGGGAAACAACCTGAAAGTGAAGCGAATCCCCCATTTCTGTACAGGAGAAAATCTTCCCCTGATACACATTTGATGGAGGTTTATTATCCAAAATACACACCAAAGAAACTGAAAAAAAGAAACAAAAGAAATTATAGAACCAATTAAAAGATATGGGCATTTCTCAAATGAAGAAATAAAAAATAGCTTAAAGAAACTTTCAAACTCCTCTGCAGTCTTTAGTATTAGAGAAATGGCAGATAAAACACTAAGATTGTTGTATAGTTTTTATTTTAAACCAGTCAGACTGGGAAAGATCAAGAGAATAAAAGAACATCAAATGCTGAAGAAAGACAATGAAGAAAGGGGAGCACTTCAAAATTCACATGTGCTGCTTTGGAAATGCAAAACTTGTGAAACTACTTGAAAAAAGCACAATAGGAGAACTGCTTTACAAATTAAAAATGTGAATCTACTATAATGATCTGGTTATACTGTCCCTGCCATGTGCCAAAAGGACTCTTCGGACTGTAGAAATACCCGTACGTCCATGTTTGTTGGCTGCGTCTTTTTAAACATAATAGCTTAAAAAATAAAGCAAACTAACCTAAATGTCCCTCAATTGACTGATGGATAATGGAATGTGGTACATTTTTACACAATGGAGTTCTATGAAGTGGTGAAGAAGGATGACATGATGGGATTTGTAGGCAAATGAGATGGAGCTGGAAGTTTTTATGCTAAGTGAGGTAACAGAGTATCAGAAAAACAAATGATGTTCTCTCTCTTCATTTGCAGATCTTAGCAAAATCATGAGCTAGTGAGTATATTTCCTGTAACAGCAGGAACCAGAAAAATGGAAAAGAATGGCAGGTAAAGGAAAAGAAAGGCCCTGTAAAGGGAGATAGTAGGAAAAAGATGTTACGTGGGAAATAGAGATAACCTCAAAGGGGAAAGAAGAGGGGAAGAGCACACGCCAAGAAAGCCATAATGTGGTAAGGGAATGAAGGAACGTCGAGCCAAGGGGGGTAATTATTTGAAAGACCAGGGATTGGTCCAAGGGGAAAATGGGGGGCACCTTTAACTGAGTAAGAAGAGGGGGAGTGAATTTAAGATCCATAGGAGATGAGAGAAAGAATTATGAGCAAACTTTAGGTGGTGTAAAAAGCCATATGGAAATGTATTTAACTTAACCCTGAAAAAATACACATACAACATGAACATAGATGCATGTATAAGCCTGAAGGCTCTATAACAAGGAACAAAGTGCCAGACAGGAGGAACCTCCCTTCTAGTTGTTGTTCAGGAAGTTCCCGAGAGACTCCAACAATAACACGGGGCCTAATTGCCCCAGCCTGATACCTTGATACTTGAAGGTACAGTCCCCTATTGCTGACAAGTACAGGACACATACTGTTGGGCAACCAGGACTGGTAACAAAGAGAGCTGGAAACTAACCTGGAACTTTATCCTCTGAAAAACAGCTGTTACAGATAGTTCTAGGGGATACTGGTGCAAAGGTTTGCTAAAGATGGAGAAATGAATCAATAATTCAAGTCAGCTCTGAAGCGTGAAAGCCACAATGACTGGCACCGGTGAACTAAACTTTTACTTGGTGCAATAGGGGCATTTTTATCTAGGAGGTAATAAACACCAATCCCGTATCTAAAATGGGACTTATAAAAGCCCTCTCAAGTAGGAGCAGAACCCACAGGTGTCACGGTGTAAATATAGCCCAAATACACATGGCCCAGAGGGTCTAAATCCTGAGAGTAGAGAAAACCATGTCTCTTTTCAATATCTCTAGACGAATTTCCTATTTCATTATATGGGATCCTTATATTTACAGCATAGTATACCATATACCCGCTATGCACAAAGAAGGAAGCTGTCTTTTTGCTACAGATGGAGGCTATTTCAGAATTTCACAAACTGGTTACACACAGAGAAAAAAGTGTCTAAGGATGCCCAAGCCTATGTGACACATGTACAGTGGAATTTCTACACCTAAGTCTCATGGACCAGAGTTCAACAGGGGATAGAATAATACTAATGCGTCCCTCAACTCTCACCACAAATCTTCCTCATACAACAAAATGTGATGTGCACAGAACGCCAGGACCACAACTAGCTAAGTTTTAGAAAATAAGAGACCACAGAGTGTGTGTCTCTAGATAGGACACCTATATAAAACCCTTCCCCAATGGCTCAGGACCATGCATAAGAGTGGGCAGAAGAATTGTAAGATCCAAGTTTGGTACATTGAACAAAAGGACACAAGAGCCTTTTCAGCCACTGGAAATGCTCATATGAACTTGCAATGGTGAAAGCATGCATACAATGACCCAAAGCGCCTCAATCAGACAAAAATCTACCATAGAATGAGTGCAAAGGGCAGCAGGCCCCAACCATATGCTAAGAAGTTTTTGACAACTGATTACTGCTGAGTAGGGGAGAGTAGCTCTTTAAGGGAGTGTCTCTAAATAGTCTGACTAGACCCCAGTGCATTAATTGCACCAAGGGACATCTGGGTACAAATTCCTGAATAGAGAGGCCTTAACATATATGAAAAAAATGCATGAAATTGGTGGCTGAGGCCCCCGTGGGGTAATGTAGGTGATGATAAGGATAGTCTCAATTTATTAAGAATTTACTATATGAATATGCACAAAACTCATAAAAAATATTTTAAATACTTTTTTTTTTTTTTTTTTTTTTTTTTTATTTTATTAATATATAAATATATACTATTATATAATAATATATATTATATATATATATATTCAAGATTGTTATTAATACAAATCTAGATCCATGTCCTCCACCCTGATCCCCCCCAACCCACCAGAGCTCATGCAGTCTGCCAAACATGCTTTTCCATCTCTTTCCTCAGTCTTCCTCAAAATTCTTAATGTGGAACTTGACGGTTTTGATGCAGAAGTTACTGTTTCAGTCAGTTCTTTGGATGTAGTCCTTTCTGTTGTTGCTGTTGTTTGTTGTTGTTTGTTGTTTCCAATATGATCACTCCCAACTACTTGGACAACCAAGCTCAAGGGGCTATGCACAAGAAATATTACAACTAGGGTAATTGGCACTAGCATACACAAGAATGAGGAATACCATTCGTCGTTTTGTTTTCTGGGACTGTGGTTACTTCACTCAGCATGAATGACCACCTCTAGCTCTTGCCATTTTCCTGCAAAGCTTCATGATGTCGGCTTTTCTTTACTGCTGCATGAACTCCATTGTGTAGATGTACCACATTTCTCTATCACTTGTCAGTTGATGGGGCATTTGGGTGGTTCCATGCTCCTTGCTTTGTGAAGAGAGCTGAGATAAACAATGGCTGTGCAATGTATCTCTGCATAGGATGAATCTTGTAAGGTACAACCAGAGAGTGGTATGGCTGGGTTGGGTGGCAAATTCATTCCAAGTCTCCCAAGGGTTCTCCAACTGCTTCCAAAGGGGCTGGTAACGAGTTTACATCCCCGCCAGCAGTGGATGAGTGTTCCCCTTTCCCCACACTCTCTCCAGCCACTATGGTACATTTTGTTTTCTTGATCCTAAGCAGTCTTATTGGAAGTAAGATGATATTTTAAAGTGGTTTTGATTTGATTTCCTTAATTGATTAGTGATGTTGAACACCTTCTTTTTTTTTTTTTTTTTTTTTTGGTCTTTTTGAGACAAGGGTCTCCCTGTAGTCCCAGCTGTCCTGGAACTCACTCTGTAGACCAGGCTGGCCGGTTGAACTAAGATCCGCCTGCTCTGCCTCCCAAGTGCTTAGATTAAAGGCGTATGCGCCACAGCCCGGCTGTTAACACTCTCTGTTTTTTTTTTTTTTTTTTTTTAATTTTATTTATTTATTATTTTATGTGTACTGAATGTATTGTCCTGCATGAGGCTGTAACCTCCGGGGGCGGGGCCCGCCACCATGTCGTGCGAATGCCGCGGAGGTCAGAAGAACGGTCCTGATTCCCACTGACTGGAGTTTCTCTGGAACCGAGTCAGCAGAGGTTCTTAGCCGCAAAATGTGGGTTCTGGGGTTTTAACCCGGGTCCTCTGCAAAGCGGTCAGAGCTCTTAACCCGCAGTCCACCCTCCAGCCCCTTTTTTTTTTTTTTAAAAACACTTCTTAAGATGTTTTCTCAGCCATCATTACTTCCTAACAACTTGAAGTCTCTGTTAGGCTCTTTGCTCCATCTATTGAGTGGGTCAATTTGTTTTCTTCTTTGTTTTTTTGAGTAGTTTATATTATTCTGGAAATCAAATGCTTTGTCAAGATGTTTCTGCCAGTGAAGGTTTCCTACCCACTCTGTGGGATTTCTCTTTCATTCCTTGATTGTTTCTTTTGATGTACAGAGCTTTTGAGTTTTAATAAGGTCCACATGTCCAATTGTTGACCTTAATTCTTGTGCAGCTTGTCCTGATTAGAAGTCTTTCTCTAACACTTATGTCTTGTAGTCTGTTGCCAACTTTGTATTCTATCACCTTCAGAAGTTTGGGTTTTCACGTTGAAGACTTTAATCCATCTGGAGTTGACTTTGTACAGGGCGGCAAGAGGTAGGGGGTTTAATTTATTCTTCTTACAAGTGGTGATCCAAGTTTTGCCAAATACCACTTGCTGAAGATGATCTGTCTATTTCCTTCATTGTGTCTTCTGGCCCCCTTGTCAAATATAGATGGATGAATTGTATGTGATCAAGTTTGGATCTTCGTTTTGTTCCATTGGTCAAAGTCCTGTTTTTGGCCAGTCCTTACGGTGAAGGCTGTTTTATTGACTATAGCCCTGTAAGCGAATTTCCCAGGCCAGTCTGGGGCTATAGGGAAACCCTGTCTCAAAAAAAAAGCCAAAATGGATATGGATTGAAGAGACAGCTCTCCAAAGGCACAAAATAAAAACAGCTAAACAAATCCTTGTTCATATCTTAGTATTAGAGAACACAGATCAAAACATTATTAAGAGTCGTCTTACCCTAGCCATGATTGTGTAGTTGAGAAACAAATGACAACCATACTGGTCAGGATGCAGGAAAGGGGAACCATCATTAACTGCTGGTGGGGTGGCAAATTGGTGCAACCACTGTGAAAGTAGTGACCCAGAACTATTTAAAAAAACCCAAAGAAGATATCTACCATATTATCCAGTTATACCACTCCTTTGCAAAGATACCCAAAGGATTCATCCAATTGCAGAAATTGCTTGTACAGTCAGGTTTGTTGCTGCTCTTCACAATAGCTAAGAAATAGATACACCTAAAAATGTCTCTCAGCTTAATGAAATGGAATAATGGAAAATGTATTAGATTTACGATAGAGTTTACTCAGCAAAGTAAAAAGAAAAGTGAAATCATGAAATTTGCAGGTAAATGGATGACCCTAGAAGATATTATGCTAAATAGTGATATCACAGATCTCAGAAAATAAATGATTTTTTTCCTCTCCCTTTTGTTGCTTTAGCTACAATCCCTTACCTGATATGTGATGTACGTGTCTTTATAAACAGCAGAGTCCAGGAAAATAGAAGAACCACGGGGCATAAAAGGAAAAGAAGCTTGAAAGAGGACATGGAAGGGAAAGTGTTATTAGGGAAATGGGGAAAATGGTGGGTACTTTAACTGGAGAGGGAGATAAATAATGTTCAGGTTATGTGAGAATACAGAGGGAAATGTATTAGTTTCAAAACCTACTGAAATACAAATAATCAACCAATCCGTGTGAGTGTGTGTGTGTAATGAAGGCTATATAACAAGAAACAACAGTGCCAGACAGGAGAAAAACCTTTGAGTTTTTGGCCAGAATAGTCCAACAGACTCCCCAAATTACAAACGCTATTGCCACATCCCTGATTGCCTCACAGATCCTGAAGGTAAGACCTTATTGCTGAAGGCAAGGATATATATATGGCACAGGACTTGGAACAACTGAATTGGAACTGACCTAAAAATATCCTCAACTGAAACTAGCTCTACAGTATCAGAAGACACCTATCCAAGGTGCTAAGGGAGAAAACCAATAATGGCCAACACAGCTGAAAATCCTAATAACCAATAAGAGAATTAACTGGTGCAGGCAACATTTTATTGGTATAGTACTGGCGCTTTTATCTTGGGAGTAATCAACAGCTAACACTAATTGGACTAAAGGCCCATTCAATGAGAAGAAATTTGTGGTGGTACTATTAAACATAAACCAAATGCACAGGGCTGAGGTATACATAGATCCTAGAGAAATTTGTCACATTGTCACTATCCTGAGACAAAACTAATTTCTTATTGGTATGCTAAAATATATAGCCTTAAAATTTACAGGCAGGTGGTATACGCGACCCTCTCACCACCCATCAAAGAAGTTCTTTTTGCAACAGATGAAGCCTCTACAGAGTTCCACAAACTGGTCCAATACAAGAGAATAAGGTGTCTGTGGATACCCTCAGCCATGACACATCTGCAATGCAACCTCTTACATCTAGATTCAGGGATTTATAAATGGAACAGGTGATAGAATTATTATGGCATCTTCAACTTTCAACCAAGCATATAGCTTTCAGGTGACAGAGGGTGATTAACACACAAAGCCACAACTGACCAAAAGTAGAGAATAAGACTGCAGAATTCATCGTCCACCCATTACTAGGGAACCATTGCAGAAGAGGAAGTAGAAAGACTGTTAGAGAAAAGGGTGGAGGATGTTCACAAGGAAATGGTTTTCTAGGTGGCTGAAAACTTGCTCAGAGGAACTTACTGCAATAGCGAAGGCATGCACACAGACCTATGCAAACTTCAACCAGACCCAAAAACCTAGCACAAAACTTGGGAAATTGGTAAAAATGTCCCAATTTAACTGAGGAACTATTAGCAAATATCCACTGCTGGGTAGGAGGGTGTCTTCTTTAAAGGATGATGCTAGACAAGGCAAGACGAAACTGCAGTAGCGATCAACACAAAAGCGACATCTGGGTACAAAAAGTTGATTTGATAGGACTTAACATTATGACAGAATACATGAAGCCTGGTTGGGGGAGGCGGTGCTATGGGGGAGGCACAGATAGGGGATGGACTCAATAAATGGATCAAAGAATGCATATAATCAATGGCATGAAAAACTTCATAAAGATGATGTTTGTCCAAAGACTGCAAAAATTCAAGCAAAAAAACAAGCTCTGGGATCATTGAGATGATACAGTAAAAAGACCTCTGAAAGATTCAGCAAAGCACACAATTTACTAAAATTTCAGAATTCCCTGCTACAAGTCCCATGAGGCACATTGCTCCATGGACTGTGATAGGAATACTTTCTAAGTTGCAAATAACAGCAACCCAATTTATACTAGAATGTGCAAAATCAAAGGAGTTAGTTGGAAGACTTCTAAAGAGTTTCTCTAAACAAATGAAGGGTTTGGCCTAGCTTCAAGAACAAAGATGAGACTATGTGTCTTTCTGACCTAGATTAAGCCAAACTAGCTGTAACATCCCTGGGCCAATCAAAATAAGATTCTTTTCTCACGTCCTCTTCCTCCTACCTCTGCTCTTCATCCTCCTACTACTTTCCTCCTCCTCAGCTGCGCTCTCTTGCTCCTCCTCCCTCTTCCTCCCTCCCTCTTCCTCCCCTCTTCCTCAATACCTCCTCTTCCTCCTCTCTGTTCCTCCTCTTCCCTCCCTCCCTTCCTCCCTCCTCTTCCTCCTCTTCCTCCTCCCTTTCCTCCTCCTCCTCTTCCTCTCCTCTTCCCCTCCTCTTCCTCTCCTCTCCTCCTCCCTCTTCTCCTTCCTCCTCCTCCTGCCTTCTCTTCCCTCCTTCCTCTTTCTCTTTCTCCTCACCTCTCTCCTTTCTTCCTCTTNTTTATAGCCCTGGGTGCCTACATTAGAAAAACAGAAAGAGCACAAGTGAATGATCTAACACTGCAGCTAAAAGCACTTGAGAGGCAACAACAGATGAACCCTAAACACAATAGACAGGAAGAAATAACAAAAATCAGAGCAGAAATCAATGAAATAGAAACAAGGAAAACAATACAAAAAATCAATGAATCCAAAAGTTGGTTCTTTGAAAGAATAAACAAGATAGACAGACCTATAGCCCAGTTAATCAAAAGAAGAAGAAAAAAAAAAAGAGCAACTCCAAATCAATAGAATTTGCGGTGAAAAGGGAAACATCACAAATTACAACAAAAAGATCCAGATAATGATTCAGGAATACTTCAAAAACCTGTACTCCACTAAATTTGAAAACCCAAGTGAAATGGAGGAATATCAGAAATCCTGTAATTCACCAAATTTGAACCAAGAAGAGATTGAAAGTTTAAACAGACCTATAATATTTGAGGAAATTGAAAATGTAATAAAAGCTTGCAACCGAAAAATCCCAGGCCCAGATGGTTTCACAGCAGAATTCTATAAAACATTTAAAGAGGACTTAACATTCAGAAGGATACAGAGGGAATTCTCTCAAATTCTTTCTATGAAGCCAGAATCAATCTCATACCAAAACCAGGCAAAGACACAGGCAAAAAAGAAAGCTATAGACCCATTCATTACTGAATATAGATGTAAAAATTATCAACAAAATACTTGCAAATTGCATACAGACCCACATCAAAACGATCATCCATCATGATCAAGTTGAATTCATACCAGAAATGCAGGAATGGTTCAACATACATAAATCAATAAATATCATAAAACACATAAATGGACTGAAAGACAAAGATCACACAATCATCTCAATTGGTGGAGACAAAAGCCATTGATAAGATCCATCACCCCTTCATGTATTGCTAACTACTGCTCACAGACTTTATTTTGCTTTTTATCACACTTAAATGTCCTTGACTTCAATAAAAATTTGTGATTCACCTTCTGCACTTATTGACTTTTTATCTTATTTAACAGTTATTCACCTTCGATCATATTGTGAAGTAAATTCATATTATCACTGAAAACATGCACGAAATTATCTTATTTATTTATGTATTTATTTATTTATTTTAAATCCAGGTCTCTTTATTATGGATATCTGGGTGTGCACAGTAGGAGAAATCTTTCCAGCCCTGGGGTTTTCTCTTCCTAGTCCTGCCATAGGAAGGAACGTCTCAAGTTTCTCTTGCCTTTCCTCAAATCCTCACAATACTGGGGGATCTTTCAACACTATTTCCAATGAAAATTCTGGTTGAAAGCATCTCACTGGGATATGACATTTTCAGGCTTAAATTTCTTAATGAATGTTGTACATCAAGCCAAAGGGGACTAAGGAAGAATGGGTTGTTGAAGAAACATTCGTTTATATTTAAAAATAAAATTATTTTGATTTGGGTGTATATAGTGTGTAATCTTGGATTAATTTCCTCATTAAAAGGTAGATATCTAATTTTCTTTCTGCCTTTGTGTGAAGTGAATTGTTGTAAGATTTTTTTTAAACGGCACCTGTAATTTCATTACTTCTTAATTTATTTTAGGTAACTTCAACAAAAGTTATTATAACCATTTAGGCACAAGCCATGATGCAGATATTAAGAGCAAACCTAGGATGTCAGCAAGCCACAGTGGTAAAAACTTATAATTCCCAAACTTCAAAAGCCAGTATACAGATTTAATGCAATCCCAATCAAAATCCCCAAGAGCTTCTTCACAGGTTTGGAAAAAAAAAATCCTCAATTTCATTTGGAAAAACAAAAGACCCCAAATAGCCAAAGCAACTCTGGGTGAAAAGAGCAATATAGGGGGGATCGCTCTACCAGACATCAAACTATACTACAGGGCTATAGTCATAAAAACAGCTTGGTACTGGCACAAAAACAGACCAGTTGACCAATGGAATAAAACTGAAGATCCAAACCTGAGCTCATACAATTTCAGCCACCTCATATTTGACAAGGGGGCCAAGAAGACACAATGGAAGAAAGACAGCATCTTCAGCAAGTGGTGCTGGCAAAACTGGATCACCACTTGTAGAAGAATGAAATTAAACCCCTACCTCTCACCTTGTACAAAGGTCAACTCCAGATGGACCAAAGACCTCAACGTGAAACCCCAAACTCTGGAGGTGATAGAAGAGAAGCTTGGCAGCAGACTACAAGACATAGGTGTAGGAAAAGACTTCCTAAATCAGACAGCAGCTGCACAAGAAATAAGATCGACAATTGACAAATGGGACCTCATTAAACTCAAAAGCTTCTGTACATCAAAGGAAGCAATAAAGGAAGTGAGGAGAAGACCCACAGAGTGGGAGGAAACCTTCACAGCAGATACATCTGACAAAGCATTAATTTCCAGAGTATACAAGCTACTCAAAAAACAAAGAAGAAAGAAAACAAATGAATCATTCAAAAGATGGAGCAAAGATCTGAATAGAGACTTCACAGAGGAGGAGTTAGAGATGGCCGAGAAACATCTTAAGAAGTGTTCAACATCTCTGATAATTAAGGAAATGCAAATTAAAACCACTCTGAGATATCACCTTACTCCAATAAGACTGGCTAGGATCAGGAACATGAATGATACCAAGTGCTGGAGAGGTTGTGGGGAAAGGGGAACACTCATCCATTGCTGGTGGGAATGTAAACTTGTACAGCCACTATGGAAAGCAGTGTGGAGAACCCTTAGAAGACTCAAAATGAGCCTTCCATTTGACCCAGTCATACCACTCCTGGGTATATACCCACAAGACACAACTTACTGCAAAGATACATGCACAGCTATGTTTATTGCAGCTCTGTTCACAATAGCAAAAAGCTGGAACCAGCCCAGGTGCCCTTCAACTGACGAGTGGATAGAGAAAATGTGGTACATGTATACAATGGAATACTATGCAGCAGTAAAGAGGGACAACATCATGAAATTTGCAGGTAAATGGATGGAGCTGGAAGACATTATGTTAAGTGAAGTAACACAGTCCCAGAAAAACAAACGACAAATGGTGTCCCTCATATGTGGATGCTAGTACCAACAACCCAGATATAAATATTTCTCATGGAGAGGGAGGCATAGTAAAAGAACAACAGAAAGACTGCATCAGAAAATGGACTGAAATGGTGAATTGGAAAGGGGGGATGGGTGGGAGAGGGACACGGGTGTATATTCGATTAAGGCATATTTAATTGACGTGAGCTCAGCAAGTACCCAGTTTCGCCTAGACACTGTCTACAGGACACATGGTGTTTTAGGACTTAGTAAAAGTAAAAGTAAACATGTGTATATTAAACAACATTGGTTTACAGAATCTGATAAAAATGGTAATGCATCTGAATTAAATGGAGATATAATTCGCTGTTGCCCACATTTGCTTTACATAAAATCTGTAGAGCAAGAACTTTGGGATTGACACATACAAATGTTCTCTATAATTTCTCTGTTGTACAGTATCACCTTGTAGCATTCTCTTTAAGATGATTTAACGTAAAAATTAAGTTTGCTTCCCAAGTTAATCATATATAGTCACCCAAAACAACATGGGTGAATTTGATGAAATCTATGCCTTGACTCCACCCTATAGTCATGTATAATACAACTATCTTCTGGAGACTCATACGCTAAAAAAAAAGGGGGGGGGATACAGAAAGACATGAAACCTTTTCATCAAACCCTTGCAATTCAAATCTTAAAACTAACTATGGGAAAAGATTTGTTTGTTCCAACAGGACAAAACGTCACCAACTTAACGGCTGAGAAAGAAAAGATACAGGTTTGCATTGAGTAGGATGTACCAAAAAGTGGCAACGGAAAGGCTGACCCGTCTGAACATTCAAAGGAAGAAAAGCCTCAGATTGCCATAAACATCGAACCCCTCTGTGGATCCTACATGTAACAACTAGTTATAATGAGTCCTAATGAAACTTACCTTCTAGGTGCCACAAAGGTTCTGATATGAGAGACTTCCTTGCCTTCCCACCCATAGAACAAGGAGAAATATGACAATGATGAGGTCGCTCCCCAACTGTAAATTGGAGACAACTATTGTAGAGGTAATCTCTTATAAAACCGGTAAAACTGCTTTCTTTAATTGACTACTAGACATGGGAACTGTGGAAGGGATTACTCTCTGTTCAGAACCAAATATAATACTAAAGTCCTAGGGCTATGCACTCAGGCAAAATATATTAATACAGGAGCTCTGACATCAGCAATGGATTGTTCTACCAGGTGGATGTTGGCCAGGGGATCCAAGGCCCCACAAAAGGTAAGGGCTCCTTGCCTCTAAGTTGGGATACCTACAGGAGGAGAGGCAATAAGACCCTGCTGCCGAAGACCTGACGTTAACATGGGAGGGATGTATTGAGACCACACATGCAAGTGTACAGATGGCCTCTGGAATGCCAGAGAGTGTTACCAAAGGCCACTAAACCAATAAAGCAAATATGGGTCTCCCTGAGTCAAGCAAGACTCCACCGTCAGCACCAGCTACACCTCACCTGCCTGGAAATACTGTGCAGCAGAGGCAGCCATGTGCCTGTATATCCCAAATCTAATTGGCTATTGGCTCTCCCCTTGGAGAAATAACCCATGGCTGATGCCACAAGCTTACATCCTCTACAGGTTAGGAGATGTTATAAGCCACAGTAAGACCCTGTCATATTTAACAGGGGGGAAAATTGTAATTCATGGATTAACATATCCAAACATGTGTCTATGCTAAAGTAACCTACCATAACTATTAGTGCTGCTTAAATACCTATATATCTAATTGCTTGTTCTTCATTAGTAGGATCGAAAGGTTATTCCTGGACAAACTGTCAGCCCATGAAAGGAAACAGCCAGAATTGACCAGAGTCCAAGTCAACAGCTCCAGAGAGAGTGGACTGTTTTGCCTCTCATCCACCTGTGCCCCTTTTCTAAGCCTAGGGAACAATCTGCGGAAGAGGGGGCGTGGTAGAATGTAAGGGCTGCGATTGGGGTGAATGGTGAAACTACAACAATATAGACTGGACACTCATTTGATCAACTTGATTGAACATACAAGCCCCCCCTGCTGGATGGTGGGACCCATGAGCTGTGTGGGTTTGGGCACAACTGCTTGCAAATTGGTTTTACATGAAGGATGCTTGTACTCACAAATTATCACTTATTGTTAAAAAATGAAAACAAAACAAAACAAAAAAACAGAGAAAGATGCAGAAAAGTTACAGCAGAATGCATGATCTGGGATGGGTAGGGGTGGGGTGGGGGGAAGGGAAGGGGATATATGCCTGAACTGAATTGGAAAATGATGTATGAAATACACAAAGCATCAATGAAAAAAAAGCCAAGATGGGAGGATCATTGCAAGTTACAGACCACTGCATCCTGTAAAGTGAGTTTGAAGGCAGTCTCTTCTACCTAGCAAAATCCTATCTCAAAAACTAAACCAGTTTGGCAGAATGCATGAGCTCTGGTGGGGTGGGGGAATGGGTCTAGATTTGATAAAAAAATAAAAATAAATAAATTAATTAAAGAAACAAAAAAAAACCCAAAGAGAAAATATCTTACAGTCACACTCTTTATATATTAATACCTAATCTCTTTACTTTCCCTATCTTTTCCTATATATGTAGGTTTAATTAGAATATTATAATTACTCTTTGTCATCTGATTCTTTCATGTGATAATAATATGCTGTGAACATTTTCTTAATTCATTAAGTGTACTTCCAATAATAATTTTAATAGTTGTCTATTATTCTACTGCTTGAATTATGCATCTTTGAAAAAGTGTTTATATTATAAATACCTTTTCATGTAAACCTTAAAAAAAACTAAACAAACAAAATTAACAACAAAACAAGTAATTGTTGTGCTAAAATGTATATACATAACGCCTTATAGCAGAGGCTTCAAATGAAGACTAACAGGATATTATGGAGGAAGGAAAGAACATACATAAGCTTACTTAGATTGATAGATCTTTTTTTGATTATTCCCTAAAGACCAATATAAAGATGATGATTATGAAGGTTAATTTTAAGGAATACTTTAAGGAGACTAATTAAAATCTCTTGTTGTAATTTACGGATTATCACCTAAACTTTTTCTCATAAATTAATTCTGTTTTCCAAAATTTTGGCAGTTCTGTGAGACATATGTCTTAATTATAAACAGATTTTACCCATATTTCTGAAATAAATTTCTTGATAAAACTTCAACGATAAGAACTTTTTCGTGTGTAACTGTATTCTGAAAATTTTGTTGATAGAAATATGACTGAATTAAAACCTTGTGTATTTCTATCTTGAAATTTTTTTTTTTTTTTGGTCTTTTCGAGACAGGGTCTCCCTGTAGTCCCAGCTGGCCTGGAACTCACTCTGTAGACCAGGCTGGCCTTGAACTCACAAAGATCCGCCTGCCTCTGCCTCCCAAGTGCTAGGATTAAAGGCCTATCTTGAAATTTTTTAATGAAACACGTGGGATTATTTAAGAAACTATGAGTGCTGGGCATGGTGGTGCATGCCTTTAATCCTAGCACTTGGGAGGCAGAGGCAGGTGGATCTTTGTGAGTTCAAGGCCAGCCTGGTCTACAGAGTGAGTTCCAGGACAGCTGGGCCTCAGAGAGACCCTGTCTGTTTATAAAGGACTAAAAAAAAAAAAAGAAACTATGAGGAACATCATTTTCCACCTTCAGTAGACATTCAGAAGTGAATGTGATAATATGTGGACTGGTATTATTTTATAATAGGCTATATTTTAATTGAAACAAGCATTAAGTACCATTGGCTTTGCTCAAATTTTTTACCTTTGTTTTACCTAATTCACTTTAAAGTACTCGATACGTTATTATATATATATATATATATATCTATATATATATATATAGCATTGTAGTGCTGTCTCTTTAGTCTTTTTAGTTGTGTGAATCAAAGAACTCAGTAATAAAAATGTGTAATTACATCTCAGTGGTTCTTGATCAACTTTCTTTTCTGGTGGTCTATATTTGGAGACTTTTTATTTCAAATGTAAATATCTATTATTTCTCTTCATATAAAACTCAGTTTATTAAAATATGTTACAAATTTTTATAACTATAATTTTTAATTATTTTTTAAATTTTATTTATTTTTATGTCAATGAATGTACTGTCTGCATGCAGGTTTGTGCACCTGTGTCATGCAATGCCAATGTCAGAAGAGGGTGTCGGATTCCCCTGGAACTGGAGTTAAACACGGTTTTTAGCCGCCATGTGAGTGCTTGGGATCGAACTGGGTCCTCTGCAAGAGCAGTTGGCTCTCTTAACCACTAGGCCATCTCTCTAGCCACACAACTATAAATTTTAAGAAATGTATTTGGTCACATTTTCCCTCAGGTGACATGTATGAATAAATACTGCAAGCAAACTTTGGCTAAATCTGGAGACTTGCCTAGTAAGAGTTTATAAAAATTCTGCTATTTAGCCATGCATGGTGGTGCACACATTTAATCCTAGCCCTGGGGAGGCAGAAGCATGCAGATCATTTTAATTTTAAGGCCAATCTGGTCTCCATAGTGAGTTTAAGAACAGCCTGAGCTACAGGAAAACTCTGCATCAAAAAGGCCAAAAAATATTCTGCTATTTACTGCTTCTTTTTTACAATTGAATTACACTGTTAGATGAGCGGATATTATAGATTAAAAATGATACAAAGCGCTGGGTGTCATGGTACAAGCCTTTAATACCAGCACTTGGGATGCAGAGGCAGGCAGATCTCTGTTAGATCAAGGCCAACCTGGTCTACAGAGTGAGTTCCAGGCTAGCTGGAGCTACAGGGAGACAGGTCTCAAAAAAAAAATACAGAGAAAACAAAATGATATTATGTAACAAAATGAGTTAACCTCTATATTCCTAATTTTGATATTGAAAATAAAAACTTGAATTATTTCCCTTGTACAACATGAGTAAGTAATGTTTATCTCTGTGGGTTTATGTATAATACTGTGAGACAAGGATAGCAATCAACTTATTTGTTAAGCCAATGAGAATATTCAATTTTATAATTTTTTATTAATAAAAAACATAGCCAGTCATACAATATTAATATTATTCTCTTTCTTTTTTTCAATTGTATTTTTGTGCATAGAAGGGAGGAACTGGGTACAAAGCCTCAATCTTTCTTGAGGAAATATTGTCAGCTGACCACTGCTAGAAGAGGGAGAATTCGTCATCTTTAAGGGAGTCACTCTCGAGGGGATGACCAGGCTCCAGTGGATGAACTCACCCCAAGGGAAATCTGGGGACAGAAACTTGACTTTCTAGACCTTAGCATAATTACAGAACACATGATATACAATGAGTAGGATATAGGGGGTACAAATATGGGAGGGGTATTAATATTATTAAGATGTATTTTATGAAACACACAGTCAGAATGTACTCAGATGTCCTCCATCAAAATTATCTTCTGTTTTCCAACATTAAACAATTTCACCAAATATTCTAACACCATTTTTCTCTTATTTCTTTATATATTTGTTTGCACTAATTGAAAGGTAATTGAAAGTTAAAGTCAATGCAATGAATAATTTTTTTTTGTCTTTTCGAGACACGGTCTCCCTGTAGCCCCAGCTGTCCTGGAACTCGCTCTGTAGACCAGGCTGGCCTTGAACTCACAATGATATGCCTGCCTCTGCCTCCCAAGTGCTATGATTAAAGGTGTACCCCACCACACCCGGCTGGTTTCAGAAGAAATTTTTAGTAGTCTATTGAATACAGTTTAATTTTCCAGGGATAAAAATGATACGGATATATAAACCTTCTTGACTGCTATCACTACAGCATTTCTTTATTAGAGATGCTATTCCTATCCAGGAAATGTAGCAGATATACATATAATTTCTGAAATTCAGCAGATGTTTTGGAGGAGCTGAGTTAAAATTTTATCACTAAGCCTTTTAGGTTGAAATTCTTGCATAACTCACTAGCTTCATGAAACTTCAACATGGACAGCATTAAAATGAGACTATCACTTAGCTGATAACGTCATTGGTAAAAAAATTTCCTACTCTATACAAGAGAATTTTATGACTCTATTAAACATTAATAATAGGAATAAGATCTGTAACAGTGACTAATTGCACTTTGGAATCTAACAAATTTCAGTTAGAAAAAACAAAATTTTCATTTGCAGAGTTCAAACACAGAGCTAACAAATGCTACAACATCATTCTACCACTGTTTACAGCACCAGACCTTGCATTTTGTAAGCTTGTCAAATTGAAGCTCTTGTTATTTACTCTGAATTCTGTGTTTGTAGAAATTTTTCACAAATAATTCTTTCAACACATTTATAGAGCTTTAAAGGAGCATACTTGTTTTGATTTCTGTGAAAAATTGTTTCCAATTTGTTAATATAGTGTTACTATTATATTGAAAATATTTGGAAGGAGATGACCACTTAAAATTTTTACATAGTGCATGATGACAGGTTTGTCTACTTTTCTCCTTTAGTTTAGCCTCCAGGAACTGTGGTAGTCTCTGTTTCTAAGATTTTGACTACTTTATATTCCACATCTATTGGGAAATCTATCATATTAGTTCTGGAATTGACTAATTTTGTATGCTATAATGTCTAACAAGCTTTTCATATTATTGCATATACTCAAGTTTCCTTCAGCTTGAAGACTCTGAGTTCTCCATCTAGTCATATATCCAGAGACATTTCAGATTTTTTTTTCATTTACAAGTTGTAAATATTGGTGCAATGTACAAGAAAGTTTAAATGCCAATTTGAGGTCTTGAGATTCGTATTTGTTTGAAGATGAAATTTATTTCATCTTATTTATGCATATATAAGTGAGTATATGTGTATATGTCTTGAAGAGTGTTAAAGTACATTTGTGTAGATGGTAACATGTTTTCATTATCCATACATCATTCGATTGATATTTATATGTTTCCATTTCCAGGCTACTACAAATATGGTAGCAATGAAAACAAATGTGAAGATAGTAATATAATAACTCAATTTGGTATATGCTCAAGATTGGTAAGTCCTGATCATGTGGAAGATTCATTTCTAGCTTTCTGAAGAAACTAAACACAGATTTCCATTTTGGTCTCACAATTTTCACTTCTACCAGCAGTGTCTCTGCTCCATGTATGCTCACAATAATTTGTCATCATTTGTTTTAGGATTATACATATCTGACTGGATGAAATGAAATCTCAGAGTAGTTTCAATATGAATTTCCCTGATGGCTAAAAATATTTTAAAGATTGCATTGAAAATATGTCACTTTTGGTTAAGCATCACACAGACACTTATTCTTTGCATTTGCCCAGTTCTATAACTCTTTACTGGTTTCCATATGTTGCAAAAAGAAGCTTTTTGATGAGGGATGAAAGGTACATTTCTCTCTAAATATGAGGCTACATATTTAGAATAAAGCAAGAAATTAAACTGGTCAATGGATGAGGGAAATTAGATTGTTCTGTAGGATATATGACTTCTCCAGCCATGTGCATTTTGATATTGTTTACAATACCACACATGAGTTAACCTCCCTTTGAGGAAAACCTCATATCAGTGAGACAGCTAAATATGACCCACAAGATAAAAGTGTCACTTCTGCACCAATAACAATAGTTCACTATTGTTTGTTGTTCACAATTGTAGTTTATTAGACTTTAGAGCTGGTTAGTAAATTGATTAGTTTTATCCCTTATACCATAAAAACTAGTATTCAGGAAGGAGGCTTCCAGTTTATTTGCAGCTCAATTGCTCCAAGCCCTGTGTATGAATTGTGGCCCGATTTCTATACAAACTCTAGACATAGGATGGATACATCTTCTCAGTAGAGAAATGTCCTTATGTGGCAGATAGTGATTGACAAAGAAACCCATAATTGGCAAATGTGCAGAGGACAAGACGTGTCACAGTGCTTATAGTTGAATACGGCACATATTTCAGACATCTGCCTCCCATGGCTCAGGGATCATTACAAAAATAGAGGGAAACACATCATAGCAGCTAAGTTGCTATCCATATTTTAGAGTAATATAAACTTAATGGAGGAATATATGAATTCCTAAATATAAAAAAATACTGAAAGAAAAATGCAAGACAGGCATGGCAGAATGCATGATCTGGGGTGGGTGGGAGGAAGGGAAAAGGGAATATGCCTAAACTGAACCTAAAAATTATGTCTAAAATACCCCAAACATCAAAAAAAGCATAAATAAAGAAATATAATATTAAAGTTGCTCAGCTTGGCTTTCAACCAGAGAGTTGGTGCTAGCATCCACAAATGAGGGATACCATACTTCATTTCTTTTTCTGGGGCTGTATTGCTTCACTTAGCATAAGGCCTTATACTTAAATCTATTTACCTGCAAAGTTCATGATGTCATCTATCTTTACCATTGCATAGAATTCCATTGTGTAGTCGTACCACATTTTCTCTATCCATTCCTCGGTTGGAGGACACTTGGATTGTTCTCAGGCCTTTGTTATTGTGAAGAGAGCTGTAATAAACATAGATGTGTATATATCTCTGCAATAGGATGAATCTTGTGGGTATATACTCAGGAGTGGTATGACTGGGTCAGGTGATAGGCAGTCAGGTGATAGGCTCATTTTCAGTTTCTTAAGCATTCTCCACACTGCTCACCCTAGGTGTTGCACTAGTTTGCATTCCCCCCAGCAGAGGATAAGTGCTCCCCTTTAGCCACAAACTTTCTGGCATTTGGTATCCTTTTTTTTTTTTATGATCATAGCTAGTCTTATCAGTGTAAGATGAAACCTTAAGGTGGTTTTAATTGTCATTTCCTTAACTATTAGCGACGTTGACCACGTTTTAAGATGTTTCTCAACCATCTTTACTTCATTTGTTAAGTCTCTGTTCAACACTTTACTCCATTTTTTGTGAGGGTCATTTGTTTCCCTCCTCCTTATTGTTTTGTGCAGTTTATACACTCGGGATGTCAATGCTCTATCAGATGTATCACTGGTAAAGGTTTCCTCACACTCTGTGCGTTTTCATTTCAATGCCTTGATTGCTTCTTTTGCTGTAGATAAGCTCTCAAATTTAATAAATGTGGTCTATCGGGGCTGGAGAGATGGCCTAGCGGTTAAGAGTGCCGACCGCTCTTGCAGAGGACACGGGTTCGATCCCCAGAACCCACATGGCGGCTGAGAACCATCTGTAACTCCAATTCCAGGAGAACTCCAGTTCCAGGGGATTCCAAGTCCCTCTTCTGACCTCCATGGCATTGCACGACACGGGTGCACAGACCTACACACAAAACAGTACATTCATACACATAAATAAAAAAAAATGTGGTCTATCAACTTACCACTTATTTTCAGACTTTGTAACTCTGTTACATGGGTAAATGGTATGTACATATTTCAAAGGGAAAAATGTGAACTCCTAAACATATTTTGGAATTAACATATTTTATTTTCAGGGGTGTGCTGGATAGCTTTAGTGTCAACTTGACACACCTGGGTTGAGGGAGCCTCAATTGGGGAATTGGCTCCATTGGATTGGCCTGTGGCCACATCTGTGGAGTATTGATGGTTGAGCAGTGTGGGAGGGCCCAGCCCACAATTAGTAGTGCCACCCTGGGCTGGTTGTTGTGTATAGTATAAAAGGGCAGGGTGAGCATGGGCCAGGAGAGCAAGCCAGTGAACAGCCTTCCTCCATGGCCTGTGCTTCAGCTCCTGCCTCCAGGTTCCTGCCCTGAGTTCCTGCTTTGGGCTCCCTAAGTGATGAACTGTGACCTGGGAGATGTAAGCTGAATAAACCCTTTCCTCCCCAAGTTGGTGTCGGTCAGAGTGTTTTGTTACAGCAATGGAAGACAAATTAGGAGAAGGGGTAATAATATATTTGAGAGATATATGTATATATATGACTAAATATATTATATATAGTCATATTTTGGAGTAATGCAAATGGAAGGGAACAACAACATAAGGACTATGCCAAAGAAGTGACTAAAACAGGTAAATTCTCCCCAAAAAATAAACTTCTATGGGGCTGGAGAAATGGCTTGGGGGTTAAGAGCACCAACTGCTCTTGCAGAAGACCCAGGTTTATTCCCAGCACCCACATGACAGCTAAGAACTGCCTTTACAGGTCTAGGGGAATCCAACGCCCTCTTCTGACCTCCGAGGCATTGCACGACACAGGTGCACGAAACTACATGCAGACAGTACACTCATACACATAAAAAATAATAAATAAAAAATAAACCTCTGCAGAGAAAAGTTTTAAAAAGACTGAGAAAAAGATATAAGACATATATGGCAGAATGCGTAAACTGTGGTCGGGGGCATGGAAAAGGGAATTATCAAAATTGGACTGAGAAACTATGTATGAAATACACAAAACTCCAATAAAATATTTAAAAATAGAGGGAAAAATATAAGGGCCAGAGGATGTGGATGACAAGAAGGAACAGTGTCTTCCAAGCAGGTCTCAGTTACTCATTGGAAAGTCAATGGTGAAAGCATGCACAAGTCCTATGCAAGTTCAAACCATAAAAGATTCCTCCATAGACAGTAGCAAGTAGGGAAGAATCTCCAATCCCACCCGCGGAAATTCTGGAAACAGATGGCTGATGTGAGGGGCAGAGAAAGTCTTTGTCAAAAATGGGACGCTTGGTTGCTCCAGTAGATAGGCCCATATTGAAGAACATTAGGGGACATAGATTATACTCTATGTGCTTTTTTATATGTAGTATTAAATATGAGATATACAT
The DNA here is from genome assembly GCA_009823505.1 of Rhizomys pruinosus. Taxonomy (NCBI): domain Eukaryota; kingdom Metazoa; phylum Chordata; class Mammalia; order Rodentia; family Spalacidae; genus Rhizomys; species Rhizomys pruinosus. The sequence goes on from VZQC01003661.1 coordinate 1,145,822, forward strand.
ATATATGAGATTATATTAACTTGTGGGGGCAACAACCAGTGGAGGTATGTTTAGGAGATGGGATATAAATTCAATTAAGATATAATCTATGAAACTAATGATTACATAAAAATAAAATTTTAAAAATAATTTCAAAAATGTGTTAAATATTTAAAAATAATACTCAGGTATTTGCGTTTCCTGTATAGACAATACTCTGTTTAGTTCCTTGGTCATGTTTTAATTGGATTTTTTATTTTTTTAATTTTTATAATGCTTTTATTGATGTTTTGTGTATTTCAGACATCATTTCTCAGTTCAGTTTAGAGATATTCCCCTTTTCCTTCCCCCCACCCCATCCAATCATGCACTCTCTCTGCCATAATTGTCCTGCATCTTTCTCTCAGTCCTTTTTTATGTTTAGGAATTCACATTTTCCTCATTTAATTTTATATTACTCAAGAAAATGAATACATACTTTCCACTCATATACAGTAATTAAAGAGTCTGAAAGTAAGTGGTAGATCAATTCTAGAGCCTATTAAGAGATTTATATTATAGGGCTGGAGAGATGGCCTAGCAGTTATGAGCGCCGACCGCTCTTGCCGAGGACCCGGGTTTGATCCCCAGAACCCAAATAGCGGCTGAGAACTGTCTTTAACTCCAGTTCCAGGGGGAATCCGACGCCCTCTTCTGTCCTCCGTGGCATTGCACAACACGGGTGCACAAACCTACGTGAGGACAGTACATTCATACACATAAATGCCCTTCAACTGACGAGTGGATAGAGAAAATGTGGTACATGTATACAATGGAATACTATGCAGCAGTAAAGAGGGACAACATCATGAAATTTGCAGGTAAATGGATGGAGCTGGAAGACATTATGTTAAGTGAAGTAACACAGTCCCAGAAAAACAAACGACAAATGGTGTCCCTCATATGTGGATGCTAGTACCAACAACCCAGATATAAATATTTCTCATGGAGAGGGAGGCATAGTAAAAGACACCGAAAGACGCATCAGGAAAATGGACTGAAATGGTGAATTGGAAAGGTGGGATGGGTGGGCGGGGACACGGTTTGTATATTCGATTAAGGCATACTTAAATGACGTGAGCTCAGCAAGTACCCAGTTTCGCCTAGACACTGTCTACAGGACACAGGGTGTTTTAGGACACTTAGTAAAGTAAAGTAAACATGTGTATATTAACAACATGTTTACAGCATCTGATAAAAATGGTATAATGCATCTGAATTAAATGGAGATATAATTCGCTGATGCCCACATTTGCTTTACATAAAAATCTGTAGAGCAAGAACTTTGGGATTGACACATACCAATGTTCTCATTAATTTCTTCTGTGTTTTTACAGTATCACCTGTAGCACTCTCTTTAAGATGATTAATGTAAAAATTAAGTTTGCTTTCCCAAGTATTCTATATAGTCAACCCAAAAAAACAACATGGTGAATTGAAATTTGATGAAATCTATGCCTTGCCCCCACCCTATAGTCATGTATAATAAAACTATCTTCTGGAGACTCATCCGCTAAAAAAAAAGGGTGAGGGGGGAACAGAAAGACATGAAACCTTTCATCAAACCCCTGCAATTCAAAATCCTAAAAAACTAAACTATGGGAAAGATTTGTTTGTTCCAACAGGACAACACGTCACCAACTTAACGGGCTGAGAAAGAAAAGATACAGGTTTCATTGCGTAGGATGCACCAACACTTGGCGGCAACTGAAAGGCTGACCCGTCTGAAAATTCAAAGGACGAAAAGCTTCAGATTGCTACAGACATCGAACCCCTTGTGGATCCTACATTAACAACTAAGTTATAATGAGTCCCTAATGAACCTTACCTTCAAGCGGCCACAAAGTTCTAATATAGAGACTTCCTTGCCTTCCCACCCATAGAACAAGGAGAATATGACAATGATGAGTCGCTCCCCCACTGTAAACTTGGAGACAACTATGTAGAGGTAATCTCTCTTTATAAAACCCCGGTAAAAACTGCTTTCTTTATGACTACTAGACATGGGAACTGTGGAAGGGATTACTCTCTCGTTCAGACCCAATACAATACTAAAGTCCGCAGGCTATGCACTCAGGCAAAAGCATATTAATTACAGAGCTCTGGACTCAGCAATGGATTGTTCTACCAGGTGCATGTTGCCCAGGGGATCCAATGGCCCCCACAAAAGGAAAGGGCTCCTTGCCTCTAAGTTGGGCTACCTACAGGAGGAGAGGCAATAAGACCCTGCTGCCGAAGACCTGACGTTATACATGGGAGGGATGTATTGAGACCACACATTGCAAGTGTTACAGATGGCCTCTGATGCCAGAGATAGAAGTGTTACCAAAGCCACTAAACAATAAAGCAAATGTAGGTCTCCTCTGAGTCAAGCGCAAGATCCACGCTCAGCACCAGACTACACCTCACAACTGCCTGGAAATACTGAGCACAGAGGAGCAGCCCATGTGGCCTGTACTATCCCAAATTAATTGGCTATGGCTCTCTCCTTGGAGAACTAACCCCATGGCTGATGCCACAAGCTTACATCCTCTACAGGTTAGAACGTTATAAGCCACAGTTAAGACACCGTCATATTTAACCAGGGGGGAAAATTCGTAATTCATGGTATTTTAACATATCCAAACATGTGTCTATGCTAAATAACCTACCATAACTCATTGGATTCCTGCTTAAAATACCTATATATCTAATTGCGTTGTGCTTCTTAGTAGGATCGAAAGGTCTTTCCTGGACAAACTGTCAGCCACTGAAAGGAAACAGCCAGAATTGATCCAGAGTCCAGATCAACAACTCCAGAGAAGAGTGACTGTTTTACCTCCAGTCACCTGTGCCCTTTTCAGCCTAGAGGAAAACCTGCGGAAGAGGGGGCGTTGGAGAATGTAAGTGCTGCGATTGGGCTGAATGGTGAAACTACTAGCAATGTAGTCTGGACACTATTTTTGATCAACTTGATTGAATCAACAACCCGTTTCACCCCCCACGGGATGGGTGGGGTGTAGGTTTTTGGACACAACAGCCTGCAGATTAGTTGTTTGCATGAAGGATGCTTGTATCCATGGCAATTATCACTTATACTAAAAATGAAAAAAAAAAAAAAAAAAAAACTGAGAGAGAGCAGGCAGCGACAGTCATGATCCAGAATGCATGACATCTGGGATGGGGTGGGGGTGGGGGGGGAGGGCAAAGGAAATAAGCCTGAACTGAATGGAAAAATGTATGACGCACAAAGCATCAATAAAATTAATTAAAAAAAAAAAAAAAAAAAAAAAAAAAAAAGAAAAGAAAATAAAATAAAATAAAATAAAATAAAATAAAATAAAATAAAATAAAAATTTAAAATAAAAAAGATTTACATTATAACACCTTAGTTGCTCTCTAATAAACAGAAAAATAACAATAATGTTGTTCAGCTTGCTTTTCATCTGGGGATTTGGTGTTAGCATCCACAAATGAAGAAGACCATTCATTGTTTGTTTTTCTGGGACTGTGTGACTTCACTTAGCATAATCGCTTCATGTTCCATTCATTTACCTGAGAAGTTCATGATGTCATCTTTCTTTACAGCTGAATAGTAGTCCACTGTGTAGAGGTACCACATTTTTGTCATCCACTCCTCAGTTGAGGGTCATTTGTGTTGGTTCCAGCTCTTCACCATTGTGAAGAGAGCTGCAATAAACATGGATGTGCATGTATCTTTTTGATAGGATGAGTCTTGTGTGTATATACCCAGGAGTGGTACGGCTGGGTCAGGTGGTAGGTAGGCTCATTTTGAGTTTTTCAACCATTCTCCATACTGCTTTCCATAATGGTTGTACAAATGTCTATTCCCACCAGCAGTGATGAATGTTACCCTTTCTCCACAGCTCTGCAGCATTTTGTTTCTTTTGTTTTCTTGATCTTAGCCAGTCCTGTCAGAGTGAGATGATATCTAACAGTGGTTTTAATGTGCATTTCCTTAATTATTAATGATATTGAATACTTTTTTAAGATGTTTCTCAGCCATCTTAACTTCATCACTGAAGTCTCCAATCAGCTCTTTACACCATCTTTTGAGTAGGTCATTGGTTTTCTTACGTCTTTGTTTTTTGAGTAGTCTATATATTCTTAACATTAATGCACTGTCAGATGAATCACTAGTGAAGATTTCCTCTAACTCTGTGGGTTTTCTCTCCACTTCCTTGATTGTTTCTTTCATTGTACGGAAGCTTTTGAGTTTGCTGAGGTCCTATTTGTCAACTATTGACCTTATTTCCTGTGCAGCTGCTGTCTGATTTAGGGAAAGTCTTTTCCTATACCTATGTCTTACAGGTTTTTACCAAATTTTTCTTCTATCACCTTCAGGATTTTGGGTTTTACGTTGAGATCTTTGAGCCACTTGGAGTTGATATTTGTACAGGGTGAAAGGTAGGGGTTTAATTTTGCTCTTCTACAAATGGTGACCCAGTTTTGCCAGTAACATTTGCTGAAGATGCTATTCTTCCTCCATTGAGGTTTCTTTTGCCCCTTTGTCAAATATGAGGTGGCTGAAATTGTATGAGCTCAAGTTTGGATATTCAATTTAGTTTCATTGGTCAACAGGTCTGTTTTTGTGCCAGTACCAGACTGTCTTTATGACTATGACCCTGTAATACAGCTTGATGTCTGGTAGAGCAATCCCCCTTGTATTGCATTTTCACTCAGAATTGCGTTAGCTATTGAGGGTCTTTTGTTTTTCCATATGAATTTAAAGACGTGTTATAGAGGATCAAAAGGTTATTCCTGGACACACTGTCAGCCCATGAAAGGAAACAGCCAGAATTGACCAGAATCCAAGACAACAGCTCCAGAGAGAGTGGACTATTCTGCTTCTCATCCACCTGTGCCCCTTTTCTTTTTTTTTTTTTTTTTTTTTTTTGTCTTTCGAGACCAGGGTCTCCCTGTAGCCCAGACTGTCTGGAACGGTCACTCTGAGACCAGGCTGACCTTGAACTCACAGAGATCCGCCTGCCACTCTGCTCCCATGTTGCCCCTTTTTTCTAAGCCAGGGAATAATCTGCGGAAGAGTAGGGCATGGTATGAATGAAGGTCTGCGATTGGTGTGAAGGGTGAATCTACGCAATGTAGTCTGGACCCTCATTTGATTACCTGATTGAACATACAAAGACCCCTCACTCCCTGCTGGAAGGTGGGTGTGGGGGTTTGGCGCCAAATTAGCCTTGCAAATTGGTTTTACATGAGGATGCTGGTGTACTCATGGATTATTACTTATGCTAAAAAATGGAAAAAAAAACTGAGAGAGATATGCAGGACAGTCATGGCAGAATGCATGATCTCGGTTGGGGTGGGGGTGGGGGGGAAGGGAAGGGGAGATATACCTGAACTGAATTGGAAAATGATGTATGAAATGCACAAATATCAATAAAAAAATGTTAAAAAAAGACGTTTTTTCCAAATCTGTGAAGAAGCTCATGATGATTTTGATAGGGATTGCCTTGAATCTGTATATCAATTTGAGTAAAAGGGACATTTTTATATATTATTTTTTCCAATCCATGAGCATGGAAGATCTTTCCATCTGTAGATGTCATTTTAAATCTCCTTCTTCGGGAGTTTAAAATTTTTATTGTAGAGATCGTTGGTGTCTTTGGTTAGGTTCGTTCCCAAGTGTTTTATTATTTTTGAGGCTGTTGTGAGTGGAGTGGTCTTATATTCCTTCTCCACTTGTTTATTGTTGGCGTAAAGAGAGGCTACTCATTTTTGCAGGTTAAGTTTTTATCCTGCCACTTTACTGAAACTCTTAATAATTTCTAGAAATTTTCTGGTGGAATTTTTATCATCCCTTAGATAAACAATCATATCATCTGTAAAAAGGGATATCTTAACTTCTTCTTTTCCAATTAGTGCTTCTTGAATTTCCTTTTCTTTTCTAATTGTCCTAGCAAGAGTTTCGCACACTATGTTAAAGAGGAGTGGAGATAAGGGGCAGCCTTGCCAGGTTCCCAACTTTAAGGGAAATGGTTCCAATTTTCCTCCATTTAGGATGAGGTTGCAATGGGTTTGCTATATATGACTTTGATCATGTTCATGAATGCTCCCTTCAGTCCGATTCACTCTAGGACTTTAAACATGAGGGGCTGCTGGATCTTGTCCAAGGATTTTTCTGCATCAACTGATATTGGTTTCTGTGGTTTCTGTCTTTCAGTCCATTTATGTGTATTTGGATATTTATTTATTTACATATGTTGAATGATCCCTGCATCTCTGATATGAATCCAATTTGGTCATGAGGGATGATCTTTTTGATATGGGTCCGTATAGGATTTGCAAGTGTTTTGTTGAGAATTTTTGCATCTATGTTCATTAGTGAGATGGGACTATAACTTTCTTTTTGGCTTGTATATTTGCCTGGTTTTGGTATTAGGGTGATACTGGTTTCATATGAGGAATTTGAGAGAATTCTCTCTTTGTATCATTCTGACCAGATTGAATAGTGATGGTTGTAGGACCTGTTTAAATGTTTCATAGAATTCTGCTATGAATCCATCTGGGCCAGGCTATTTTTAGTTGGGAGTATTTTATTACATTTTCAATTCCCTCAAATATTATGTGTCTGTTTAACTGTCAATCTCTTATTCCTTAAGCTTTGTTGGTTCCCAGAATTTCAAATATTCATCCATTTCTCTTAAGTTTTCAAATTTAGTGGACTATAGGTTTTTGAATTATTCCCCTATGATCGTCTGGATCTTTACTATGACTGCTGTGCTGTTTCCCTTTTCATCATGAATACTATTGATTTGGAGTTGTTCTCTCTCTCTCTCTCTCTCTCTCTCTCTCTCTCTCTCTCTCTCTCTTAACTGGGCTAGAGGTCTGCCTATTTTCTTTATTTTTTCAAAGAACCAGCTTTTGGATTTGTTGATTTTATGTATTGTTTTCTTTGTTTCTATTTCATTGATTTCTGCTCTGATTTTTGTTATTTCTTCCTGTCTGTTGGGTTTAGGGTTCATTTGTTGTTGTCTCTCAAGTGTTTTTAACTGCAGTGTTAGATCATTTATTTGTTCCCTTTCTGTTTCTTTGATGTGGGCACTTAGGGCTATAAATTTCCCTCTCAAGACTGCTTTTAAAGTATCCCACAGGTTTTGTTGTGTTGTATTGTCTTTTTCGTTCAGTTCCATGAATACTTTTATTTCATTCTTTATTTCTTCCCTGACCCATTCATTATTCAGGATGATGTTGTTTAGTCTCCATGTGTTTATAGTTAGTTGGGCTTATTCTGGTGTTCATATCGAGCTTTATTGCACTGTGTTCTGATAGAATGCATGGAAAAATTTCAATCATTTTGTATTGTTGGGATTTCTTTTGTGTCCCATTATGTGATCGATTTTGGAGAATGTTTCATATGGTGCTGAATAGAATATACTCTAGTGTTCGGGTGGAATAGTATGGAGATGTATGAGGTACATTTTTTTGTATTGTATTGTTCAGTTCTGATGTCTCTCTGTTTATTTTTTGTCCAGTTGATATATCCAAGGGTCTCAATGGGGTGTTCAAGTTTCCCACTGTTAGTGTGATAGGATTAATCTATGTCTTGAGATCCTGCAAAGTAGTGTTTATAAAGTGAGGTGCAACATAGTTTGGTGTATAGACAGTTAGGATTGTGAAGTCTTCATAGTTAATTGTTTCTTTGACAAGGATATAATGGCCCTCTTTGTCTCTTCTGATTTGTTCCACTTTGAGATCTATTATGTCTGATATTAGAATAGCCACTCCTTCTTTTTCTTGGTACCATTCCCTTGGAATATTTTTTTCCATCCTTTCACTCTAAGGTAGTATGTGTCTTTGAGTATGAGATAGGTTTCTTTTATATAGCATATAGAAGGATTCTGTTTCCTAGTCCATTCTCCCAGTCTATGCCTTTTGATTGGGGAGTTTAGACCATTAGTATTTAAGGTTATTATTGAGAGATATGTGTTCCTCCGTTTCACCTTATTTTTTATTTGCTTTCTTAGTCTACGTTTGCATTTACTCTGTTATGCATTTGTTGATTTCTCTCTTTAATTACTTAAGGATAGTTTCTCCTTTCCTCTGTTCTTTGGAATGCTTTGAGGATTTTCTGAACTGTTGGTTTCTTAGACATGTATTCTTTCATGTTGTTCATTTCGTGAAAGATTTTTATTTCTTCTTCAACTATAACTGGAATTTTTGCTGAGCATAGTAGTCTGGGTTGGAATCTAAAGTCGTTTAGCACAGGGAATACTTTGGTCCATGTTCTTCTACCTTTCATAGGTTGGACTGAGAATTCAGCTGTGATTCTGATGGGTACCCCTTTATATGTAACTTGTTTTTTTGTTGTGGCTTTCAGTATTTTGTCTTTGTTTTCAGTATGTAGTATTTTAACAGTTATATCGCTTGGGGAGTTTCTTTTCTGCTCCTATCTATTTGGTGTTCTATGTGCTTCTTTTATTTGTATGGGATTTTCTTTTTTCAGTTTGGGGAAATTTTCTTCTATTATCCTGTTGAAGATCTGGTCAATGATGTTGTATTGGGATTTTTCTCATTCCTCTGCCCCTGTGATTCGGATGTTTGGTCTTTTCATAATGTGCCACATTTCCTGGTTGTTCCACTCTGGTGTTGTTTTTGTCTTTGTTTTTTATTTGTTTTGTTTTCATAATCTTTATTTGAGCATTCTAGTTGCTCCGTATTATCCTGCAGGTCTGATCTTCTTTTGTTTTCTTCTTCCATTGTGCATCTGATGCTTTTTTCCCATCGTTACCTGGTGACTGGATGAATGTTCAATTTCCTTTTTCATTTCCTCCTGTGATTTCTTTAGATTTTCCACTTCCCTCTGGAACCTGTCATTCTCATCTTGTAGTTCCTTCATCATTTTCTTTTCTCATTTCGGCCTGGGTTTTTTGTTTGTTTGTTTGTTTGTTTGTTTGTTTTTCAGCATTTCCACTTCCTTCTGGAGTTTGTCATTTTCTCCCTTTGGTTATTTCCAACATTTGTCATTATCTCCCTCTAGGTCCTTCTTGAGATTTTCATTCTCTTCCCTTAGTTCTCTAATTTCTTTGAATATGTCTACAGATGTTCTTCTAAGGTCGGTGTCTTGGCTTCTTTCATCAGAGTTCTCATTGAAGGGATCTTCTGTAGGGTTGGTAGAGTTTGGTGTGGATTTATTTTCAGCTTTCCCGATATTGTTTTTTCTTTGCATGTTTGGCATGTGGATTTGACTGTTTATTTCTTTCTTTGGATTCTTGCACATCAATGCTGGCTGCACAGATTATAATCACTAATGCTTCATCTGTTATGTTGTCTGCACCACAGCTGCACCGGGTTGATGGGGGGAGGGGATTGTTTTGCTACTTTGGTCCTGCACGCCAGTAGGTTCCCAAACTCACTGAGTTCGTGCACCTGTCTGGAGCCCAAGCTGGAAATTCCAGGTTGAGTCATAAGCCCCTGACGGGCCAAGGTGGTTCCTCCTTGCCTTACCTCCACCATACTGAGTCCATGAGCCTGTCTGGAGCCCAAGAAGGGACTTTTAGGGTTGGTGGTGAGCACTTCAAAGGCCAAGGCAGTTCCACCTTGCCTTACTGGCACCTTCAAATTTTTTACTATTTAGGTTATTAGGGATTTTTTGTATATCCAAGATAATTACCCTTTAACAGATGCTTACCTGGTAAAGATTTTGAGGGGTGTGCCCAGAGGCAGAGTACTTGATTCTCTAAGGCATATTAAGCTAGTGAAGAGTCTCTATTCAGTAGCAAGCTATGGACTGGTAGATCCCAAATGAAGGAAGAAAGGTCAGGAGGAAGTCATGGCCTCCGGAAATCAAGGGATGGAGTTTTTGATGTCGGGGAATGCAGGGAGTCTATCTGAGTTTATAATTTCTGGAACGTGCCTGGAGTATCATGAGTAGAGAGTGAGCTAGAGCCTGGTGAATACCAAACTGAAGCAGGGTGTTCAGGAGGGGATGGCAATTCATGAGTATCAGTGATGGTTGATCTTTGGAGTTATTTCAGATGGGTACAGGCAGCCTATTTGGGTCTCTAAGCTCCAGGAGGCACATTGAGATTCACTGGTTGGGACCAGTCTGGAGACTGGTCACTCCAAAACACATTGAAGAAATGAAAGAGGAAGTGACAGTCCTGGGCAAAAAGAGGCAGGAAATATTTTTTTGATGCCAGGGAGAATGGCAGCCCACCTTGTTCTCCTGGCCACATGGAACCCATGGAGAGTCCCAGAGGTGAACAATCTGTGCTCTGGTGAATTCCAAATGGAGGAAGGGTGTGGAACACGACAAGTCTTACTGCTTAAATTTAATTCTCAATTTAACAAGTTAGAATTATCTGAGAAAACATGCTTAACTGAGAAATTTCCTGGACCAGATTGGCATGTAGGCATGTGAGTGGAAGGGTGTCTTAATTTAAATACATGAAGGAAGGTATTCAGATGTCCTGCACTAATCTCCCCTTATTGCTCTACCCAATTGATTGTACTCTATTATACATATATACACATGTTTTGTTTGACCTAATACTAGAGCTATAAGATTCATTCTCAGAGAGTCAATTTTATGCCTAGAAATTCCAATGTATTACCTGCTATCCCCTCTATCTGATTCAGGTTATCTTTTCTTATGTTGTGGTACATAACCCAGGTGGAATTTAATTTTGTTCATGGAGACAATTATAGATAGAGTGCCATTATTCTACATACTCTCCTACAGATTGACCAGTAAAATTTATTGAACATACTGCCTTTCTCCAGTGTATATTTTACACTTTATCAAAAATCAGATGCTTTATTCAAGCAGGCATGTTGGCACATGCCTTTAATCCTAGCACTTGGGAGGCAGAAGCAGATGGATCTCTGTGAGTTCAGGGCCAGCCTGGTCTACAGAGTGAGTTCCAGACCAGCTACGGCTATAGGGAGACCCTGTCTCAAAAAAATAAATTAAATTCAGGTGCTTTTAAATGTAAGGACATAAATCTGGGTTCCCAATGCTATTCCACTAATTAACTTGTCTGTTTTATGCCTGTTCCATCTTTCTTTTTTCTTAATCTGTAGTATATTTTGAGATCATAAATGATAATGCATCCAACAGTTCTTTTAATGTGCAAATTGTGTTGGCTATCCTTGATTTGTTGTGTTCCTATACGAAATTTATATATTTTTTCAAATTATGAGAAGAATCTGGTGGAAATTTAATGAGTATTATATTCTTTTTTATATAGCTTTTGGAAGGATGGTCATTTTCTCCATGTTAATTGTACCAATCCATGCATCTGGAAGCTCTATCTAACTTCTGTTTGTTAAATTTATTCCAAGTTGTTCAATGGATTTTTAGGCCTTCTTTGAAGGTTTGGTAAAATTATGTGCTGTATCCATTTGTAAGCCCCATACTTGGGAGATTTTCAATTAGTCTAATGCACTATTTCGTTATGGGTCTGTTCAGATTACTTATGTCATTATGATATAATTTTGGAAGGCCATACATTTGTAGAATGCTATCCATTTCTTTCAGATTTTCCAGTTTCATGGAATATAGATTTTAAAGTATGTCCTTATAATGTTCTGAATTTCCACTGGGAATGCTGTTATGCTTCACTTTTTATCTCTTAGCTTGTTTCCTTGGGTCTTTCTTTTGTGTCTTTTGATAAATTTGGCTAAATTTCATTAATCTTTTACAAGAACAATATCCTCATTTCATTGATTCTTTGTATAGTTCTCTTTATTTCTATTACATTAATTTCAGTGTTTATTTATTTCTTCTTACCTATTCTTTTTAGTTTTTTTTTTTCTTGGTTTTCCAAAGTTTTTAGATATGTCGTCAAATTATTTATATAAGATGTTTACATTTTTCTGCTGTAAACACTTAATGCCACAAATTTTCCTCTTAGGAATTCATTCATTGTGTCACAAGTGTTTTGGTAGGTTGTGTTTTGATTTTCATTAAATTATAAGCAACTTTTATTTCCTTCTTAGGTTTTCCCATGACTCAATTTTCATTCAGTAATGTGTTAACACCCATGAATTTGTGAATTTTCCCATTTTTATTGTTGTTCATATCAAGCTTTAATTCCTTATTCAAATTTGTAAATTTGTTTAGAGTTCGTGTCCTAGTATGTGGTAAATTTGGAGAAAGTTCGATGGGCTTCTGAAAAGAAAGTGTATTCTTTGGTATTTTTATGGAATTGTACACAGAAGTCTGTAAAGTCCATTTGACTTATAGTACCGTAATATCCAGAATTTCTTGAGTTTTTGTATGATTGACCATTGTACTGGGGAACACAGTGTATTGAAGTTACCCACTATCTCTATGTTGGAGTCAATGTGAGATTATAGTACTAATAACGCTTTGTTTATTTAATTGGATGCATCTATAGGGCACATATATTTTTATGATTATAAATATTTCTCAGCACATGTTTACTTTAGTGAGTATGAAGTAATCTTCCCAGTCTCTTCTGACTACTTTTAGTTCGAATTCTATTTTTTTTTTTTTTTTTTGGTGATAAGACTAGCTGCACCTGCTTATTTCTTAGATCATACTGCTTAGAATATTTTTTCCTCATTTTAGCCTAAGGTGGGGTCAAAAACTATTGGTGAGGTGCATTTCTTTGTAGTAGAAAATTTATGTTTTCTAATGATATCAGTTAGTCTTTGTGTTTTTTTTTTCATTAAGGAGTTGAGACTATTAATATTGAGTATTTTTGTTGTCTAAGGTTTATTAATTCTGTTTGGTCTAATGGTTTTCTTTAATTAGAACTCTTTTGCTTGACAGTTTTGGAACAATTTATGTATTCCTTCTGCCCTTTTGAGTGTGTTTAATCTTCTCTACTGACCAACATATTCTAGCAAGTATTCTCTGTAAAGCTGAGCTTGTGGACATAAACTCCGTAAATCTATTTTCATCATTGAAATATTTTTTTCTCCAAATAAAATTGAGAGTTTTCTGCATATGGTAGTCTGTACTCAATTCAGTGTTCTCTCCTGACTTGTAGGAAATTGGCCCACCCCATCCTGGTTTTCAGACTCTCCATTGAGCAATCAGCATTTATTTGATGAGCTGCATTTATATGTGTCTTGACCTTTATCAACGCTTTCAGTATCTTTTCTTTGTTCTTTAGTTTGTGTTCTGATTTTGATATGATGTGAGGAATTTCTTTTCTCATCTTGTCTGCTTGGTGTTTTGTACGCTTCTTGTACCTTCCTAGACATCTCTTTCTCTAGGTTTGGGAAATATTCTTATATGATGTATTTAAACTATTTTTGGCCTTTTGGCCTGGGTTTCTTCTATTTCTATGATCTGTAGGTTTATTATTTTTAGTTTGTTCCAGAATTCTTGTATATTCTAGTCCTGGATTATTTTAGACTTGTCATCTTCTTTGAGTGAACAATCAATTTCAGCAACCTCGTATCCAAGATCTGATATTCTCTGTTTCAATTCCTCCACTTCATTTTGATTCTCTTCTCTAAGCTTTTTGTTTGAGTTCCTGAGGATTTTTTTTATTTCAAATTGGCTTTTCTTCAAATAATCTCTTTATTTATTTCTTTTTATCTTTATTTGTATATTTTATTGCATTTACATACATTTCTTTTTAAAACTTACTTATTGATGTTTTATGTATTTAATACATCACTTTTCATTTCTGATCAGGCATATCCCCCTATCCCTTACCCACACCCCACCCCATCCGATCCCAGATCATGCATTCTGCCATAATTGTCCTGCATCTTTCTCTCAGTCTTTTTTTTATGCTAAGGAATTCACATTTTCCTCCATTAATTGTATCTTATTCCAGAATATGGGTACATACTCTCCATCCACATACAGTAATTACAGAGTCTGAAAATAATTGGTGGGTGAATTCTAGAGCCCGTTGAGAGATTCACATTATAGCAAAATAGTTGCTTTCATATAAACAAAAATATAACCATACTCTCATTCTGCTTGCCTTTCCTCTGGGGGATTTGATGTTAACATCCACAAATGAGGGAAGCCATTTTCCGTTTGTATTTCTGGGACTGTCTCACCTCACTCAGCATAATGGCTTTGAGCTCCATCCATTTACCTGCAAAGTTCATAATGCCATCCTTTTTTACCACTGAATAGTACTCCGTTGTGTAGATGTACCATATTTTTGTCATCCACTCATCTGTTGAGGGGAATATGGGTTGTTTCCAGCTCTTCACTATTGTGAAGAGAGTTGCAATAAACATGGATGTGCATATATCTTTGAGGTAAGATGAGTCTTTGGGGTATAAACCCAGGAGTGGCATGACTGGGTCAGGTGGTTAGCTTGTTTCACTTCTTTTAAGGGTTCTCCATACTGCTTTCCATAGTGGTTGTACAAGTTTACATTCCCACCAGCAGTGGATGAGCATTCCCCATTCTCCACAACCCCTCCAGCATCTGTTGTCTTTTGTTCTCTTGATCTTATCTAGCTGTACTGGAGTGAGATTATATCTGAGAGTGGTTTTAATTTGCATTTCCTTAATTATTAATGATGATGAACAGTTTTTAAGATGTTTCTCAGCCATCTTTAATTCCTCACTGGTGAAGATTCTGTTCAGCTCTTGACTCCATCTTTTGAGTACGTCATTTGTCTTCTTACTTCTTTGTTTTTTGAGTATTTTACATATTCTTGACATTAATGCTCTGTCATATGTGTCACTGGTAAAGATTTCTTCCCACCCTGTCTGTTTTCTCTTCACCTCCTTGATTGTTTCTTTCTCTGTACAGAAGTTTTTGAGTTTTATGAGGTTCCATTTGTCAACTGTTGACCTTACTTCCCCTGCGGCTGCTGTCTGATTTAGAAATTTTCCTCCTACACCTACGTCTTGTAGGTTGTTGCCAACTTTTCCTTTTATCACCTTCAGGGTTTCAGGCTTCACGTTGAGATCCTTGATCCACTTGGTGTTTATTTTCGTAAAGGGTGAGAAGTACAGGTGTAATTTTGTTCCTCTACAGATGTTGATCCAATTTTGCCAGCACCATTTGCTGAAGATGGTATCCTTCCTCTACTGAGGGTTTTTTGCACCTTTGTCAAATATGAGGTGGCTGAAATTTTATGAGCTCAAATTTGGATCTTCAATTTTATTCCGTAGTCAACAGGTCTGTTTTTGTGCCACTACCAGGCTGTCTTTATGACTATGGCCCTGTAATATAGTTTGAAGTCTGGTAGGGCAACCCCCCTTTATTGCATTTTTCACTCAGTGTTGCTTTACCTATTCGGGGTCTTTTGTTTTTCCATATGAATTTAACGATTTTTTTCCCAAGTCTGTGAAGAAGCTCATAAGGATTTTGATTGGGATTGCATTGAATCTGTATATCAGTTTGGGTAAAATGGACATTTTTAATATATTAGTTTTCCCTATCTATGAGCATGGAAGGTCATTCCATCTTTTGATGTCATTTTCAATCTCTTTCTTCAGGGGTTTAAAATTTTTGTTGTAGAGATCTTTGGTATCTTTGATAAGGTTTGTTCCCAGGTATCTTTTTTTTTTTGAGGCTGATGTCAGTGGGAAAATCTTCTTGTATTCCTTCTCTACATGTTTATTGTTAGTGTAAAGAAAGGCTACTGATTTTTCTAGGTTGATTTTGTAGCCTGACACTTTACTAAAACTCTTAAACGTTTTTAGAAGTTTTCCTGTGGAGTTTTTAGCATCCCTTAGGTAAACTATCATATCATGTGCAAAAATGCATAACGTAACTTCTTCTTTTCTGATTAATACTCCTTTAACTTCCTTCTCTTTTCTTATTGCCTGAACAAGTGTTTTGAGCACTATGTTGAAGAGGAGTGGCAATCGGGATCAGCCTCGATGGATTTCTGTCTCTAAGGGTAATGATTCCATTTTTTCTCCATTTAGGAAGATGTTGGCAGTGGGTTTGTTATATATGGCTTTGATCATGTTGAGAAATGTTCCTTGCATTCCTATTCTCTCTAGGACTTTAAACATGAAGGGATGCGGGATCTTGTCAAAGGATTTTTCTGCATCCATTGAGATGATTGTGTGTTTTTTGTCTTTAAGTCTGTGTATGTGTTTTATGATATTTATTGATTTATGTATGTTGAGCCATCCCTGCAACTCTGGTATGAATCCAACTTGATCATGATGGATGATCTTTTTGATGTAGGTCTGTATGCGATTTGCAAGTATGTTGTTGAGAATTTTTGCACCTATATTCATTAGTGAGATGAGTCTATAGCTTTCTTTTTTGCTTGCATCTTTGCCTGGCTTTCGTATTAGAGTGATGCTGTCTTCATAGAAGGAGTTTGGGAGCATTCCCTGTTTGTATCCTTCTAAACATTTTGAGTAGCAGTGGTTGTAAGACCTCTTTAAATGTTTGATAAAACTCTGCCATGGAACCATCTGGACAAGGGCTTTTTTATAGTTGGGAAGTTTTTAATTACATCTTCAATTTCCTCTAATATTATGAGTCTATGTAAACTGTCAATCACGTCTTGCTTAAGCTTTGTTGGTTCCCAGGATTTCAGATATTCATCCATTTCTCTTTGGTTTTCAAATTTAGTGGAGTATAGATTTTTGAAGTATTCTCGTATGACTGAATTTTTTTCTTTGTCTGTTGTGATGTTTCCCATTTCCTCACTAATACTATTGATTTGGAGTTGCTCTCTCTCTCTTTTTGTTAAGTGGGCTAGAGGTCTGTCTATTTTGTTTATTTTTTCAAAGAACCAACTTTTGGACTCATTGATTTTATGTATTGTTTTCTTTGTTTCTATTTCATTGATTTCTGCTCTGATTTTTGTTATTTCTTTCTGTCTGTTGGGTTTAGGGTTTATTTGTTGTTGTCTATCAAGTGTTTTTAGCTGCAGTGTCAGGTTGTTTATTTGTTCCCTTTCTGGTTTTTTGATGTGGGCACTCAGGGCTATAAATTTCTCTCTCAGGACTGCCTTCGAAGTATCCCACAGGTTTTGTTGTGTTGTATTGTCTTTTTCATTCAGTTCCTTATATACTTTTATTTCACTCTTTGTTTTTTGTTCTTTTCGAGACAGGGTCTCCTTGTAGCCCCAGCTGTCCTGGAACTCACTCTGTAGACCAGGCTGGCCTTAAACTCAAAAAGATCCACCTGCCTCTGCCTCCCAAGTACTAGGATTAAAGGTGTGCACCACCACGCCCGGCTCACTATTTATTTCTTCCCTGACCCATTCGTTGTTCAGGATTGTGTTGTTTAGTCTCCATGTGTTCTTGTAGCTAGCTGGATTTATTCTGGAGTTAATACTGAGCTTTATTGCACTGTGGTCTGATAGAATGCATGGAACAATTTAAATCTTTTTGTATTTATTGAGGTTCCTTTTGTGCCCCAGTATGTGGTCGATTTTGGAGAATGTTCCATGAGGTGCTGAGTAGAAAGTATATTCTATTCTCTGATATTTGGGTGGAATACTCTGTAGATGTCTGTGAGGTCCATTTGCTGTATTGTATTGTGCAGTTCTGATGTCTCTCTGGGTTTTTTTTCCTTTTGATCTATCCAAGGGGCTTAGTGGGGTGTTGAAGTCTCCCACTATTAGTGTGTTAGGATTAATCTGTGTCTTGAGGTCCTGCAGAGCTGTGTTTATAAAGTTAGGTGACCCAAAGTTTGGTGCATAAACACTATTGTGAAGTCTTCATGGTTCATTGTTCATTTGATTAAGATGTAATGGCCCTTTTTGTCTCTTCTGATTAGTCTAACTTTGAGATATATTTTGTCTGATATTAGAATAGCCACTCCATTTGTTTCTTGGTACTATTTGCTTAGAATAATTTTTTCCATCCTTTCACTCTAAGGTGGTGTCTGTCTTTGAGGGTGAGATGGATTTCTTGTAGACAGCATATAGAAGGATTCATTTTCCTAATCAATTGTGCCAGTCTGTGCCTTTGACTGGGGAGTTTATACCATTAGTATTTAAGGTTATTATTGAGAGATGTGTGTTGCTTTTTTTACCTTATTTTGGGTTTGCATTCTTGGTCTAGTTTTATATTTACTCTGTTATGGTTTTCTTGCTTTCTCTCTTTAATTGCTTAGGGGATAAGTTGCTTATTTCCTCTGTTCTTTGTATTGCTTTGAGGATATTCTGAAGTTTTGCTTCTTACACATGTATTCTTTCATCTTGTTCATGTCGTAAAAGATTCTTCTTTCTCCAACTATGATTGAAATTTTTCCTGAGTATACTAGTCTGGGTTGGCATCTAAAGTTGTTTAGTACAGGGAATACTTTGGTCCACATTCTTCTACCTTTCATAGTTTTTGCTGAGAAGTCAGCTGTGTTTCTGATGGATATATATATTCTTTGTGGATTTCAGTAGTTTGTCTTTGTTTTGAGCATCTAGTGTTTTAACAATTATATGGCGTGGGGAATTTCTCTTCTTGTCTTGTCTGTTTGATGTTCTTTGTGCTTCTTTTATTTGTATGGGTTTTTTTCTCAGTTTGGGAAAATTTTCTTCTAATATCCTGTTGAAGATCTTGTCAGTAGTGTTGTCTTGGTATTCTTCTCCTTACTCTACCCCTATGACGTGGAAGTTTTTTGTTTTTGTTTTTGTTTTTCTTCTTAGTGTCCCACATTTCTTTGTTGTTCCACTCTTTTTTTTTAATTTTCATAATCTTTGCTTGAGCTTTCTAGTTGAACCATGTTATCCTGTGTGTCTGATATTCTTTTTATGCTTCTTCCATTCTGCTTCTGAGGCTTTTTCCCATCCTTTCCTGTTGATTGGATAAATGTTCCATTTCCTTTTTCATTTCCTCCTGTGATTTCTTTAGTTTTACCACTTCCTTCTGGAGCCTGTCATTCTCATCTTGTAGGTCCTTGGTTCGTTGGTCATTTTCTTTTTCCCTTTCAGCCTGGGATCTTGTCAGCATTTCCACTTCCTTTTGGAGTTTGTCATTTTCTCCCTTCAGTTATTTCCAACGTTTGTCATTTTTTCCCTCTAGTTCCTTCTTGAGTTTGTCAATCTCTCCCCTTAGGTCTTTCCACTGATTATCATTATCACCCTCTTGGCACTTCTTGAGTTTTTCATTCTCTTCCCTTAGTTATATAATTTGTTTGAATTTTTTCCACAATTGATTTTCTAAAGTCTGTGTCCTGGTTTCCTTCTAGGGTGATCTCGTTGCTGGAGTCTTCTATAGGGTTGGTAGATTTCAGTGTGGATTTATACCTTTTCCCATGTTGGGATTTTTGTGTGTCTTTGGCATGTGGATTTGTTTGTTTATATGTTTCTTCAGGTTCTGGTGCCTCAACTTTGGCGGCACAGCTAGATCCTCTGCACCACCACTTCCCTAGGCTGGTCTTTTGCAGGTTGGTGTTCTGCAGGACAGGGGTGAAGTCTGCTTACCCAGTGGAGTGCACACTGGTTTTGTGCTGTGGAGCACAGGCAGCTCCGCTCCAATAGTATGCTATGGCCTGAAGGTGGGAATGACCCGGGCAATACCAGGCCTCTACAGGGGGCACTGGTGTGCCCAAAATCCCCAGGAAGGCAGCCCTCACCCAGTCCTTTGCAAGTTGGCATTCTGCAGGACACAGGGGAAGTCAGCTCGGCCAGTGGGGTGCATGCTGGCCCTGTGCTGTGTGGATCACAGGTAGTAGCTCCTCTCTTTATTGATTTCTGGCTTCATGATTTTAATTGATTTATTTCATTCAACTATTTGTTTTTGTTTTCATGGTCTTCAGTTTTATATTCATGTCTTCTTTGAATTTCTTGAACGTATTTATAATTGCGTTTTTGAAATCAGTATTTTATATATCTACATCACTCTCATTATCAAGAAACACTATGACTGGGCTATTAGTATCTATGTTAGCCATATTATCTTCATTATTTATTTTGTAAGGATTTTTTTTCACTGAGGTTTTTGCAACTGGACTTGTTAAGTGTTGTATCTGAGTAAGTGATCTCAGCCTTTCCATTTGATTATTTGTATCTTGGTTGATTTTCCTCAATTTGTCATGTTATGGCACAGCTTAGTAGTATCTGATCCTTATTTTAAGGACCACTTCGTGTTGATGTACATTTGGGGAGAAGGAGTGGTCTCATTTCAGGTAGAGATAGGTACAACTTTTGAGTTGTGTTTTACGTATTGACTGTTCAGTGTCTTGAATCATGAAGGTGGAATGTAACTGCTATGTAGTTGGTAGGTTACGATGGAAGCATGCAGACCTGGGGTGGATGGAGCTCAGATGTTGGGAAAAAGGGAAGTTCCAGGGATCCAGCTCCAAACTCCAAGTTGAAGCATATAGCATCATAGTAAATCAGGGAGGACTGAGAACTAAGATGGCCGTGATTAACTAACTCTTCCAAAAGGGGGTATGTGCAAATCCAAGTTGGGGTAGAATTCCTGTTGTGAGAAGTCTTACAGCTAAGATGGAAGACCAATGGGGAGTCTAAGGGACTGAGTCCAAATCTCAAGTCTGGGGAAAGAAAGGAATCCACAAATCTAGGTTGTTCTCACAGCTGAGATAGTGGAATTGACTCTCCCTGCCAGTAATGTGCATGTTGATCCCAGAAAGCATTAGATCCCTGTGACCTGGGAAATTCTGATTGCTAAAGATGGAAGGGTAAGATGGAGTCTCAAATTAGGAGCTCCAAGCCACATACCTAGGGGAAAGAAGGATCTGGAGACAATTCATGATTATAGAAGAAAGAATGAGGAGGTTGTAGGATTTCCAGGGGAACTTAATACTGTTTAGCTACATTGTCTCATTATCTCAGTGCTTGCTTAAAATCTTTGTGCTCATAGACAAATGTTAATCCCAGTCTTAATCAGACAAAGTAGTCTCTTTGTCCAGTGAATAGCAGTGAAAACAGAGACTCATTCTTCAACAATGTGCTAAGAAAAAGTGATTGATAACTGCTCAGCTTTAAATCAAACATTTATTACATGCTCCCAGGGACTAAAGAATTTTTCAGAAAAGTAGAAGGGACAGATATAAGAGCCAAAATATAGGAAGAAGGGCTATGAAATGTGATCTTAGCAAGACATGTTTGTTGCAATAAAAAACTAACTATAACTGGTGATGCTTATACTGGATCTGCATCAAAATATGCTTATCAATAGTCAGATGTGGATGTAACATGGGTTCAAGGGTTCCTCCCCTTACCTGATGAAATATTTTCTACTGATTGATACAGAGAGGGGAACAATCATGACCTTCAGTTTTTTACCCACTGGTGAATCCGTCAGGCTCCCGTGAATAGCCACTATCCAATGGTAAAAAATATTGCCCTGATGAAACTAAGTGGGCCACTAAACAAAACCAAAAATCATGAATCTGGGAAAGGGACTGTTATGGGTGGGAAGAGCGATGAGAAGAATAAAAGAGGAAAAGAGAGGGTGAGTGGGGAGCGTTATCACAATGCATTATATATACCTATGACATAGTCAAGTAAGTTCATAAAAACGAGGAGCGTAAACATTAATATAAAGGTCTCAGAAAAACTGAACTACTTAAACTTTATATTTTTATGAATTTTTGTGCATTTCATACATTTCTTAATCAACATTAGAGCCATTAACCTTTCTTTTCCCCTGACACTACCAGACCTCTTGCATTCTGCCATACATGTCTTGCATATTTTTCTCAGGATTTTTAATTTTTTTCCATGCAAGAGTATACTGTTTGAGGTCTAATTTTACTGTTTCAGTCAATACTTTGAACCAGTCTTTTTGGTTACTGTTGTTACTTCTGATTTGTATTGTTCCATAATATGTACATTTGCACAACACCTATATACCAAAATTATGCCGTCTGAAAACATGCTGTAAGATAATTACAAAACATGTTTAGAGATTCACATTATGACTGTAGAGTCATATACAGGTAAAGAAAAATATTACCTTATGTCCCCACATTACATAACACGTTGATGAGTAACATCAGTTATTACATTTACTAAAAAAAGAAAGAATCTGGGCGTGGTGGCACACGCCTTTAATCCTAGCAATTAGGAGGCAGAAGCAGGTGGATCTTTGTGAGTTAAAGGCCAACCTGGTCTACAAAGTGAGTTCCAGGATAGCTGGGGCTACAGGAAGACCCTGTCTCGAAAAGCCCCCCCCCAAATAAAAAGAAAAAAGAAAAAAAGGAATTATTCAGTTTGACTTACAAATAGTGATTTGGGGCTAGGATTCACAAATGAGGGAACATCATACCTGATTTGTTTTTCTATGACTGTGTGACTTCACTTAACATAATATTTTCTAGTTCCGTCCATTCATCTTACAAGTGAGTAATGTCATCTTTTTTTTTTTTTTAACTGCTGCATAGAATTCCATTCTGCATATGTACCATATTTACTTTATACACTCTTTGGTTGAAGGACACTTGGGTTGCTACCAGCTCTTCTCTATTATGAAGATAACTGCAATAAAGATGGATGCACATGTATCTCTGTGATATGATGAGTCTTCTGGGTATATACCCAGGAGTGGTATGACTGAGTCAGGTGGTAGGCTCATTTTGAATATTTTAAGAGTTTTTCCACACTGCTTTACATTGTGGTTGTAAGAGTTTGCATTCCTACCAGCAATGATGAGTGTTTTCCTTTCCCCATAACCTCTCAGGCATCAAGTATCCTTTGTTTTGTTCTTTTTGTTGTTGTTTTGGTTTCTTTTGTTTGTTTGCTTTTACCTGTCCTTTAATTTATTAATGTTTTATTTGTTTATGTTTCTATTTCTAAGCATTTACAAATAATAATATAATGCTAACAGTGTGAGATGATAGTACAATGTAGGGGGATTTCTCAGTACCACCTGAAGCCCAGGTAGGACCTGGGTGTCTCAGCCAGGTGAATTGTTTGGTTTGTTTCGTTCCTCTTTGTCTCCATTGGCTTGTGTGGCTGTGGGAGCGGAGTAGTTCTCTTATCTGGTATAAAAGGTGTGGTTGTGTGAGGCTTGAGACTGGAGATTTCCCAGGACCACCTAAAGCACAGGTAGGAGATGGGTGCTCCAGCCAGGTGGATAGTTTGGTTTCATTCAATCGTCTTTGGCTTGACTGGCTTGTGTGGCTGTGGGGAGGAAGTTGTCCTCCCACAGTTGGTATAAAAGTTGGTATAAAAGTTGAGCCTGTGTGAGGCTTGAGACTGGGGATTTCCCAGGACCACTTGAAACACAGGTTTAGCACTGGCTAAACTGCAATCCCCCCCCACCAAATGGGATTGCTGACTGAGTGTCCAAGTGGATTCCTTGGAGAACATTCAGAACAGAAAGGGAAGAGTGAGTTAGACTTCCAATAGAAAGCCTAAAACTTAGACAGTTCAATACTCCATAAGCAAGGAGAAAAGGAGAAAAGCAAATCAATCAAACAAACAACAAAGGCATCTGAAGGAGGCAAGCAAAGCAAGACTTCAACATAGTGAAGAGACATTTGGGATTCCGACTGTAATACAGGCGAGGAGAAAGCCACATACCAGGGACACGAAGAAGAGACAATATGGGAAAGGTACAGGATAATTCCACACCAAGGTTGAAGAACCCTGTGGAGGATTCCTACAATTGGATCCTCTCTGGATGGCTCAGGACACAGATATTAGAAGTACAATTATAAACATACTCAAAGAAATCAAAAACTATAAAGAGCAAGTCAGAGAAATAAAAAAAAAGAGAATGAGCGGTTAAGAGTGACGACTGCTCTTGCAGAGGACCTGGGTTCGATCCCCAGCACCCACATGGCGGCTAAGAACCGTCTTTAACTCCAGTTCCAGGGGAATCCGACACCTTCTGACCTCCGCAGCATTGCAAGACACGGGTGCACAAACCTACACGCAGACTGTACATTCATACACAAAAAAATAAATTAAAAAAAGATGCATCATTTCAAAAAAAAAGAGAGAATGAAAAACTCAATAAGGACCTAGAGAGAGAGAATTACAAACTCTGGAAGGAAGTGGAAACACTGAAAAGTTCCCATGTTGAAAAAGATAAGGAAACCAACAAGCAAAGCAAAGAGCTACAGGAAAAGATTGAGAAGCTCCAAAAGTAAGTAGTAATACTAAATAAATCAGAAGAGGAAATGAAAAAGGAAATAAAACACTCATCAAATCAAGAAGAAAAGAATGGAAAAAGCCTCAGAAGTAGAATGGAAGAAGCAGAACATAGAATATCAGACCTGGAAGATAACACAGAACAAATAAAAACCTCAAGTAAGGATTATAAAAAAAAATAAAAATTCACAAAAGTGGAATAACCAGGAACTGTGGGACACTATGAAAAGATGAAGAATCCCAAGAGAATGGTATTGAACACATCTTCAGCAGAATAATAGATGAAAATTTCCCCAAACTAAAAAAAGACAAACCAATACAAATATAAAGCACATAGAACTCCAAACAGACAAGATCATAAAAGAAACTCTCCATGCCATCTCATAGTTATAAAAGCTAGTTGCCTAAATCTAAAACAAAATTCTGAAAGCCACAAGAGAAATACAAGTTACTTATAAGGCAAAACCTATCAGAATTACAGCTGACTTCTCAGTGCAAACTATGAAAGCAAGAAGAACGTGGAGCAAAGCATTCCCAGTGTTAAATGACTATAGATACCAACCCAAATTACTATACCCAGCAAAAATGTCAATTATAGTTGGAGAGATTAAAGTCGTCCATGACATAAACAAGATGAAAGAATACATTTCCAGAAAACCAACCCTTCAGAGAATACTTGAAGCAATTCAAAGGACAGAATAAAGGAGCAACCATCCTCAGGCACCTAGAAAGAAAAATTAATAAAAGCAGAACTGCAGAAGTAGAAACCTAGACCAAAAATGCAAATGGATAATAAGATGAAAGGAAGCAACACAAATCTATAAGATTTAACCTTAAGTATTAATGGACTAAACTCTCCAATCAAAAGCCATAGACTGGGAGATTAAAGTGAAAGGATGGAAAAAATATTCCAAGCAAATGGCAACAAAAAGAAAGCATTTGTTGCTATTTTAATATCAGACAAAATAGACATCAACGTAAAAGAAATAAGAAGTGACAAAGAAGGCCATTATATTTTTATCAAAGGAACAATTCACCAAGAAGATTTCACAATTATTAATACATATGCACCAAACTCTGGTGCACCAAACTTTATAAAGACAATTCTCCAGGACCACAAGGCACAGATTAACCCCAGTACACTCATAGTAGGGGACATCAATACCTTTATGAGCCCTTTGGACAGGTCAACTGGACAAAGAATAAACAGAGAGACATCTGAAATGAATGATATGATACACCAAATGGAACACACAGACATCTACTGAATATTCCATCCTAATACCAGAGAATACACTTTCTACTCAGCACCCCATGGAACATTCTCCAAAACTGACCACATACTGGGACACAGAAGAGACTTCCACAAATACAAAAATATTGAAATAATTTCATGCATTCTATAAAACCACAATACAATAAAGCTCACACCAGGATAAACCCTACTCTCTACAAGAATACATGGAGACTAAACAACACACTCCTGAATAATGAATGTGTGAAGTCATAGATAAAGAAAGAAATAAAAGGAAATGACAACGATAATACAACACAACCAAATCTATGGCATACTTTAAAAGCAGTCCTAAGAGGTAAGTTTATAGAACTGGGTGCCTACATTAGAGAAACAGAAAGAGCACAAGAGATGGATCTAACAGTGCAGCTAAAAGCACTTGAGGGACAAGAACTGATGAACCCTAAATGCAACAAACAGGAAGAAATAACAAAAATCAGAGCAGAAATCAATGAAATAGAAATAAGGAAAACAATACAAAAATCCAATGAATCCAAAAGTTGGTTCTTTGAAAGAATAAAGAAGATAGACAGTCTTCTAGCCTAGTTAACCAAAAGAAAGAAGGAACAATTCCAAATCAAAACAATCCATGATGAAAGGGGAAATATCACAACAGACAATGAAAAGATCCAGAAAATCATATGAGAATACTTCAAAAACCTATACCCACCAAGTTTGAAAACCTAGAAGAAATGAATGAATATCTGAAATCCTGGGAATCACCAAAGCTCAACCAAGAAGAAATGGACAGCTTACATGGATCCATAATATATGAAGAAATTGAAGATGTAATAAGAAACCACACAACTAAAAAAAAAAAAAAAAAAAAAAAAAAAAAAAAAAAAGCTTAACCATAGATGTTTCATGGCAGAATTCTTATAAAACATTTATCAAAAAGACTTACAACCATTATTACTCAAATTGTTTAGAAGGAAACAGTGGGGATTTTCCCAAATTCCTTCTAAGAAGCGAGCATCACTCTACTACCAAAACCACACAAAGTTACAACCAAAAAGGAGAACTACAGACCTATCTCATTAATGAACACAGATGCCAAAAGTCTAAACAGGATACTGGCAAATCACATACAGACCAACAGCAAGAAGATCATCTGTCATGAACATGTTGAATTCATACCAGAGATCCAGGGATGGTTCAATATATGAAAATCAATAAATATCAAGCATATAAATGGACTAAAAGATGAAAACCACACCATCATCTCATTTGACGGAAAAAGCCTTTGACAAAACCAAATATCTCTTCATGCTTAAAGTCCTAGAGGGAATTGGATTGGAAGGATCATTCCTTAATGTAATCAAAGCCATATACAGGAAACCCACAGCTAATAAATATCTAAATGGGGAAATGACAGAAGTACTCTCTTTAAAGGAATTCCGCAAGGTTGCCCTGTCACCACTCCTCTTCAATATAGTGCTTGAAACACTTGCTAAGGCAATAAGGAAAGAAAAGGAAATTAAAGAAGTACTAATTGGAAAAGAGGAAGGAAATCAAGCTATCCGTTTTTGATGATGATATGATTGTTTACTTAAGGGATGATAAAACTCCACCAGAAAACTCCTAGAAATGATTCAGACCTTCAGTAAATTGGCAGGATACAAAATTAACCTAGAAAAATCAGTAGCCTTTCTTTACACCAACAACAAGCAAATGTTAGGAATCATGTGTGCAGGCACATGATTTTAATCTTTGAAAATGAGAAGCTGAGACAAAAGGATCAATAGAAGTCACTCCAGGGTATGAGATAACACCTTCTCTAAAACAACGCCACTTAGAAAAATATGGTGATATTACATACCATTTTCTACTTATTTAATATTAAAATATTTCTGACTACCCTATATGATGCCAAAATAAATATTTGTAAGTAAAAGTGAATTAAAAACTAAAATATTATATATCTATACAGCAAAAGTATTTCTGGCACTACAGCCTGCAGAGATGTCTCAAGGTGTGAGAATGCTTCCTCTTCAAGTGTGAAGACTTAGCACTGAATCCTCAGCACACATTTTTAAGAGTTGGATATTTTTACACATGTCTGTAATTGTAGTTTTGGAAGATAGAGATAAGTGGTTTCTGGGAGCTCAATCATCAGAAAGCCTACCCAAATCTGTAAGCATTAAAGGCCAGTGTGAGACCATATCTCGATGGTACATGCTAGAGGATACTATATGTACAAAAATATTAACATTCAGAAATCTCATAAAACTTTAAAAATTGTATCTTATATTGACAATGTCTGCTTCCTTTTTAAGAACGTCTTGTAAGATATTTTTAAGAAACCGACCTCCTTTGTTGCACCTATAAATGTAGTTTATTTCTTATAGAGAATCTGTTAAAATTACTGTTTGTTGTTGAATGAACAATGTATTGAAATAATATAACATATATAATATGGATGAAAGTAATGATATCATATTTACCAAAAAATAAAATAATAACATGGGAACATCCTGATCCCTGCCAGAAATATTGTATTAAGCGAGCAAAATGAAATGTTAAAATATATTGGTCAAACAATACCTTTATGGACAAGTTAAAGTTGTATTTTGAATGTTTAATAATACATTTAAAAGTAACTGTGTTGAGAAAATTAATGTTAAAAAGCCATTAAGATGGCTCATGCCTAAAAGTTCTTGTTGTCAAGCTTGAGTTCAATTCCTGGTCCTTTTGCAGGGGAAAGGCAGATCCAACTCCAGAAAATTGCTTTCTGACACACACACACACACACACACACACACACACACAAATAAATATGATAAAAATGAAGAAACGATATTCATAAGCAAGAAAAGTGTGAAGAAATAAGAAAAGTAATTTGAATCCGGTTAAGTGAATAACAAGTGAAAATAAGCCCCCAAACGGATAACATTTGACTTTCACCTACACATTTGTAAGCTTTAATCATAGTTATTGTTAGGCATTATTGTTTATTGTGACCTGTATATACTATCTCGCTACCATAATAAATATGTAAAAGTATGTGGTCTGTAAAGATGTTACAATGCATGAATATATTTTTGAAAAGTTGAATTATAAATAGTTAAAAATTAAATTTTTCAGATATTTAAAATTTACTGGATAAACATTGTCCTAATACAGATGAGTAACTTTCTATTATCATTAGCATTTTTTTCAGTTGAGAGAATCAAAGCATATACCAGCTACATAGACATGCTAAATTTAATAAAGCAATATGAAAAAAAACCACATTAATCTTAGTATATGAGTTTCATCATATCATCTAGACACTTGCTTTATATCAAAATTTTAACCTAATCTTTGTTTAAACTATAGTTATTAAATGTAAGGCATCCAGAAATGTGAACAAAGATCATTGATATATGTAAGCATATATTCCTTGCAAATTGATATATGAAGAATTGCATTACCTTTTATCTTATTACTAGATTTCTTTTGTTTGAGCTTTGCCTTGATCATTCTCTTTCAGTATTTCTAATCCAAGTTTTCTTGTTATTATCAACACTTTCCACTCTATAATCTATAGCAATGCTTCTTTTAAATAACAGATTTGTCATTACCTAAACAGACAAGAAAATGATATAGCCTTTCAAACACAGGAAAGGAAGGGTTGATTGCCATGAACACCTTGTCATGTTCTATTCTCAATAGCTTTTCCAGAAGCTTTTCAAGCAAGTATGTCAAGAAACAGATTTACAAATTTAGAAAGACTTGTATGGACACAGTGAGGTGCCAGTAAGGCAAGGCGGATCTGCCTTGGGCCCCAGGGGCCTATCGTTGTGCGTGCCAAAGTAGCAACACAATACCCCAATACCCCCCTCCCCCCATCAACCTGTTGTAGCTGTGGTGAAGAGGACATAACAGGCAAAGTATTAGTGATTATAGTCTATGCAGCCAACATTGAGGTGCCAGAATCTTCCTCAGGATATCTTCGTGCTTTGTAATGAATGTATTCTGAATAACTAGAATTTTAAAAACATTAACTAAATTCACCGAATTATAGATAAGATACAAAATATTATTGAGTAAACTGAAATGTTAAACTTAATAATGGGTGAGTCTTAGTCACACATGTCTTTAATCTCAGTACTTGGCAGGCAAAGGCAATCTCCATGAAATCAAGGCCTGCCTGGTCTACATACTGAATTCTAGGGAAGGTGTAGCCACAGAGAGTCTCTGTAAAAAGAAGTTTCTATATGTTAAAATATTACTCTCAAAGTGAAAGTATCTATTATGATTTATTTGTTTTTGGTCTTTTTGAGACAGGGTCTCCCTGCAGCCCCAGCTGTCCTGGAACCCTCTACGTAGATCAGGGTGACTTAAAAGTTATAGAGATATGCTTGAATCTGCCTCCCAAGTGCTGGGATTAAAAGCATGTTGCACCACATCTGGCTATATTATATTTATATGTATAAATATATACATATATTTATAAATATTTATTCAGAAATTTTAAATCAGTGATTAAGAGGCACTTGATTCAATCAAATATATATGTATATATCATACTCCTGAATCCTGAATTTTAAACTATTTAAATCCGATTTCCCTGGTATATTAGTCATTTTTTAGTCTTCAAGCAGTGACAGGACTCTGCCCAAAACAACAAGCATCTGTAGTGAAAAAAATTTGGAAATACTGAGATAAAGATGCAAGACATGTATGGCAGAAGGCATGAACAATTGCGAATCCTGAATTTTAAGCTATTTCAATCCAATTTCCCTGGTATATTAGTCATTTTTTTCCATTGCTGTGATAGAACCACAGCAACCAAGAGAACTTTAAAAGCATTTATTTGAGCTTATGATTTACTGATGGTCCCAAGGGAATTAGAGTCCATCATGGTGGGTAGGTATGGTAACAGAAGTCCTGGGGCAGAAAGCCAAGGTTCACATCTTCAAGCAGGGACAGGATTCATAGAGATCAAATGGAGACTGTCCAGGCTTCTTGAAATCTGTAAGCCTGACCCAAGCGACATGCTTCAACAAAGCCACACCTTCTAAGAAATCCAAAAACATCACCAACAACTGGAGACAAAAATGTACAAATACTAGTAGCCTATGAATGGCATTCTCATTCAAAGCATCTCACCTGGGGACACTGTCTCTTCAAGCACTTGAAAGTTTATATTAAGCATTTCTACATCCTTGTATATCAAATACACTTACAGTAAGTTTCAAACATTTTCTACTATAAAACATTTATAGTACATAAGACATAAGAATCAATACTGTTAATTTCATAATAATATAACACTATAGATTAAAATTAGATTCAGTTGATAATGGAAACAAATTTTTCGCATTTGTAAATAATAGTCTGCAAAAATGAAGACACTGAAAAATTTCCCTGTTAACTCTGATTTGTTTAAATTTTTTCCTACACATTCTTCGAAAACCATTGTTTAATAAAGGTATTCAATAAAAAAGTAAAAAAAAGTTAAAAATAAAGAAATGAGAAAAATATTTTAAAGGAAATGTACTTAATACTAATACAAAAATAGCCCCAAACAAAAAAATCTAAAATTTCTTCTGAGATATAAGGCAAAATCTTAATTACTCACCCCCATCAAATCCAAGTAACAAATTGCATGTTTTGAATACAGAAGAGTACAAAATATGCAGAGCCATTTTAAAATAAAGAAGAGCAAACAAATGTTTGGTCAAAGCAAGAAAAGCAAATACCAAACCCTGCAGATCTGAATTTGGTATCCACAATACTTCATAGCATTATTTGGGATCCATCAAACTTGGGGATACCTACAATTCAAGTTCTGTTATGTGCAGCATCTTTCTGTTGGCCAGGTCCACTATATGCCTGCAGTTTTCCTTGGTGAATATTATATGGTTAAAAAATTTCCACCATCTAGGCGATTGTGGGAAAGAGAGGCTAGCCCCCCCAGGCACACAGCATCTGCCTGGCCCAGACAAGCTGAGCTGCAGGGACCACACTGCATCTGGTAAGGGATTGTGGGAAAGAGAGACTAGGCCCGCATGGCACACAGTGGCTGACTGGCCCAGACTAGCTGAACTGCAAGGTACTAAGCAGGCAGGCAGTCACACCACCACCCCTCCCCGCCAACTGTAATTCCAGATGGAGTGTTCAGTAAGCCCCAAAACTAACCTAGAGAAACTGATAGCAGCAGAGGGGGCACAGGTCTCAGACGTTTTGATAACAGCTGTTACCTACCCAGTTCTTGCAGAATCGAAAGGGATGAGTGATATATACCTCTCAATATATAACCAAAATTGAAAGTGTGTAATCTAGACAAGCGAAAACCCCCCAAAATAAAGAGAAGGAATCAGAGAAAGTGATTTTTCAACATGGTGAAGAGACATTTGTGATTCCAAACAGAATACAAGCAATAGGAAAACCACATGCCAAGAGCACAAAGAAAAACAGTATTGGAGAAGCACAAAATAATTCCACACTAATGTCTACTGAACCTATAGAGGATTCCCACAATGAGACCTCCCTGGAGGTATCACAGGACACAGGTCATAAAGCAATCACAGATATATTCAAAGAAATCATGGAACTAGGGGGAGAGAATGAAAAACTCAGAAAAGACCTAGAGGGAAAGAATTATAATCTTCAGAAAGAACTAAAAGGAGAAAATGGCAAACCCTAGAAAGAAATAGAGGGAGAAAATGACAAACACCAAGAGGAAGTGGAAACTCTGAAAAGATTCCATGTTGAAATGAAAAAGGAAACTAACCAGTGAAGCAAGGAGATAAAAGAAATTATTGTGAACCTCCAAAAGGAAGTGGAAATAGAAAAGAAAACACAAGATGAAATAAAAAAGGAAATTGAACACTCATCCAATCAAGAGGAAAGAATGGGAAAAAAGCCTCAGGAATAGAATGGAGGAAGCAGAAAAAAATAATGTCAGACCTGGAAGATAACACAGAACATATAAAAAACTCAAGTAAAGACTAGGAAATTTTTAAAAATACACAAGAATGGAACAACCAGGAAATGTGGGACAGTATGAAAAGATCAAACTTCTGCATCATAAGGACAGAGGAAGGAGAAGAATCCCAAGAGAATGATATTTATCAGATCTTCAACAGAATAATAGATGAAAATTTTCCCAAACTAAAAAAGACAAACCCATACAAATACAAGAAACACATAGAACACCAAATAGACAAAACCAGAAAAGAAACTCCCTCCACCATATCATAGTTAAAACGTTAGACACCCAAAACAGAGACAAAATGGTAAAAGCCACAAGAAAAAATCAACAAGTTACATATAAGGGAAAACCTATTAGAATTACAGCTGACTTCTCACTCCAAATTATGAAAGCTAGAAGAATGAGGACCAAAGAATTCCCAGTGCTAAACAACTACAAATGCCACCCCAGGTTACTATAACCAGCAAAAATGCCCAACTCTATTTGAAGGAAAGAGAAAAATATTCCATGACATAAACATGATGAAAAAATACATGTCCAGAAAACCAAACGTTCAGAGAATACTTGAAGCAATTCAAAGGGCAGAAGAGAGGAGCAGCTATCCTGACACACCTTGAAAGGGAAATGACTAAAAGCGTAACTGTACAAGTAGAAACCTAGACCAAAAATGTAAATGTATTATAAGGGGAAAGGAAGCAACATATGTCTCTCAATTTTAACCTTAAATATAAATGGACTAAACTCCCCAGTCAAAAGGAATAGACTTGGAGAATTGATACAGAAACAGTATCCATCTATATGCTGTCTACAAGAAACACACCTCATGCTCAAGGATAGGCACCAACTGAAAGTGAAAGGATGGAAAAAATATTCCAAGCAAATTGTAACAAAAAGAAAGCATGAGTTGCTATTTTAATATCAGACAAACTAGACTTCAAAGTAGAAAAAATCAGAAGAGACAAAGAGGTCCATTACATCCTCAATAAAGGGAAAATTAACCATGAATATTTCACAATCATGAATATATATGCAGCAAACTCCAGTGCACCAATAATTATAAACACAACTCTACAGGACCACAAGGCACAAATTAACCCCAGTGCACTTATAACAGGGGACGTCAATACCCCACTGAGCCCCTTGGACAAAACAACTGGACAAAGAATAAACAGAGAGACATCTAAAATGGACAGCAAATGGACCTCACAGATATCTACCCAATAGTCCACCCAAGCACCAGAGAATACACTTTCTACTCAGCACCACATGGCACATTCTCCAGAATTGACCACATACTGGGACACAGAAAAAAACCTCAACAAATACAAAAAGATTGAAATAATTTCATGCATTCTATCACACCACAATGCAATAAAGCTCAGTATCAACACCAGGATAAGCCATACTATGTACATGAACACATGGAGACTAAACAACACACTCCTGAACAATGAATGGGTAAAGGAAGAAATAAAGAAAGAAATAAAAGCATTCCTGGAACTAAACGACAATGACAGTACAACACCACAAAACCTATGGACACCTTAAAAGCAGTCCTAAGAGTGAAGTTTATACCCCTCGCTGCCCATATTAAACAAACAAACAAACAAAAACAAAAGAAACCCAGAAAGGGCACAAATAAATGAGGTAACTCTCCAGCTAAAAATACTCGAAAGACAAAAACAAATGAACCCTAAATGCAACAGACAGCAAGAAATGACAAAAATCAGAGCTCTTCTGGCTTCATCATTTGCGTTGAAAACTCAGCTCTAATTCTGATGGGTTTTCCTTTATATGTAACTTGTTTTTCTCTTGTGACTTTCAGTATTCTGCCTTTGTTTTGAGCATCTAGTGTTTTGCTTATGTTATATCATGGGGAATTTATTTTCTGATCTTGTCTATTTGGTGTTCTATGTGCTTCTTCTCTTTGTATGGGTGTGTACTTTACCCTTCTTTTTTAGAAATGTTTATTTTATTTAATATATTTTGGTTGACATATACAAATACAAAGATGTACATATTTATAGGGCTACATGATTTTTCATGCATATATACATTGTTTAAAACTTAAAACTGCTGAAAAGGTCTAGGTAATTAAATATGTAGAATTTCCTTGTGGTTAAAAATTCCATAGTTCTGGGGCTGGAGTGATAGCCTATGGGTTAAAAGCTCCAACTGCTCTTTCAGAGGACCTGGGTTCGATCCCCAGCACCCACATGGTGGCTAAGAACCGTCTGTAACTCCAATTCCAGGAGAACTCCAGTTCCAGGGAAATCCAAGACCCTCTTCTGACCTCCATGGCATTGCACGACATGGTTGCACAAACCTACATGCAGACAGTACATTCATGCACATACAAAAATGAATAAAATAAAAAAAAATCCACATTTCTGAACAAAATCACACAGTAATTTGTTTGAGGCTTTGGAAATGCAAGCAATTTCACATCTATATTGATTGTGGTATAAAATTGTTCAGCAAAGCATCATGCTATATGTAACCAATTTGTTATGCATTGAGCAGTTTCTTCCAAACACCCCTTATTTTTTTATTATGTTCAGGGGTTAAGATTTTTTCTTTTAATTTTATATTACCCTAAAATATTAATATATACCTTTTGCCCATGTACATAAATTACCATGTCTGAAATTAGGTGGTAAGTTAATTCTAGGGCAATTTACAATATTCACATTATACCATCAGAGTTTCTTTCAGATAGAAAGGAATATAATAACATTGCTCAGTTTGCATTTGAGTTGGGGGATTTGGTACTAGCATCCACAAATGAGGGAAACCATTTGACCTTTGTTTTTTGGGACTGTGTAACTTCTCTTAGAAGAATGGCTTCAAGTTCCGTCCATTTACCTGCAAATTTCATGATGCCATCTTTTTTTTTATGTCATCTTTTTTTTACCACTTCATAGAACTCCATTATTTAGAGGTAAAACATTGTTGTTATCAGATCTTCATTTGAGGGGCATTTGGGTTGGTTCCAACTCTTTGCTATTGTAAAAAGAATTGCAATAAACAAAGATGTGCATGTATATTTTCAGTAGGATGAGGCTTGTGGGTATAAATCCAGGAGTTATATGGCAGGGTAAGAGGGTAGGCTCATTTTGAGTCTTTTTTTTTTTTTTTTTTTTTTTGTTACTTTTTGTTTTTTGGGTCTTTTTCGAGTCAGGATTTTTCTGTAGCCCCGGATGTCCTGGAACTCACTCTGTAGACAAGACTGACCTTGAACTCACAAAGATTCACCTGCCTCTGCCTCCCAAGTGCTAGGATTGAAGGTGTGTGCCACCCTGACCGGCTCTTTTTGAGTCTTTTAAGGGTTATCCACACTGCTTTCCAGAGTGGTTATAGGAGTTTATATTCCCACTGGCAGTGGATGACTGTTCCCCTTTCCCCACAACCTCTCCAGCATTTGGTGTCTTTTGTGTTCTTGAACTTAGCCAGTCTAATATAGAGTGAGATGATATCTTAGGTTTTAATTTGCAGTTCCTTAATTATTAATGATGTTGAACATTTTTTAAGATGTTTCTCAGCCATCTTTATTTCCCCATTGGTGAAGTCTCTGTTCAGCTCTTTACTCTGTCTTTTGAGTGAGTCATTTGTTTTCTTCGTTGTTTTTTGAGTAGTCTATATATTCTGGATCTTAATGCTTTGTCTGATGTGTCACTGCTGAAGATTTTCTCCCAGTTTTTGGGTTTTCTCTTCACTTCTTTGATTGTTTCTTTAGTTGTACAGAAGCTCTGGAGTTCGATAAAGTCCCATTTGTCAATTATTGACCTAATTTCATGCACAGCTGTTGCCTGATTTAGAAAGTTCTTTCCTACACCTCTGTCCTGTAGGTTGTTGCCAAATTTTTCTTCTATCTCCTCCTTCAGGGTTTCAGGTTTCAAGTTTAGATCTTTGATCCACGTGGAGTTGATTTTAGTACAGGGTGAGAGGTAGGTGTTTAATTTTGTTCTACAATTGTTGATCCAGTTTTGCCAGCACCATTTGCTGAAGTTGCTGTTCTTCCTCCATTGAGCTTTTTCTGACCTTTGTCAAATATGAGGTGATTGAAATTGTTTGAGCTCAGGTTTGGATCTTTAATTTTGTTCCATTGGTGAATGGGGTTGTTTTGTGCCAGTAGTAGGCTGTCTTTATCACTATAGCCCTGTAATATAGCTTGAAGTCTGGTAAAGCAAGCCCCCCTGTATTGCACTTTTCAAACAGGGTTGCTTTAGAAATTTGGAGTCTTTTGTTTTTCGTATGAATTTAAGGACTTTTTTCTAAGTCTGTGAAAAAAAATCTTGTGGGGATTTTGATTGGTACTGCTTTGAATCCATATATAAATTTTAGTAAAATGGACATTTTAATATATTATTTTTTCCAATCCATAGCATGAGATATCTTTCAAACTTTTTTTATTTTCATTTTCCTTCTTCAGAGGTTTAATTTTTTTGTTGTAGTGATGTTTGGTATCTTTGGTTAGGTTTGTTCCAAGGTATTTTATTTATTTATCTTTTTGACTCTACTGTAAGTGGGAAAGTCTTCTTTTATTCCTTCTCCATTTGTTTATTTTTGGTGTAAATAAAGGCTACTGATTTTTCTAGGTGAATTATGTATCCTACCACTTTACTTAAAATCTTAATTGTTTATAATAGATTTCTGGTGGAGTTTTTAGCAACCCTCAGGTAAAATATCATATCTGCAAAAAGGGATAATTTAATTTCCTCTTTTCTGATTAGTACTTTTTAAATTTCCTTGTCATGTCTTATTGCCCTAGCAAGTGTTTCAAGCACTATGTTGAAGAGGACTGGTGTCAAGGGGCAGCCTTGCCTGGTTCCTGCCTTTAAGGGAAATGGTTCCAATTTTTCTCCGTTTAGGATGATGTTGGTAGTGGGTTTGTTATATATGTCTTTGTTCATGTTGAGGAATATTCCCTTCAGTCTGAGTCCCTCTAAGATTTTAAACATAAAAGATGCTGGATTTTGTCAAATTCTTTTTCTGTGTCAATTAAGATGATCATGTGGTTTTTGTCCTGTGGTCCATTTAAGTGTTTTTCAATATTTATTGATTTATGTATGTGGAAGTATCCCTGCATCTTTGGTATAAATCCAACTTTGTCAATGATGGATCATCTTTTTTATGTGGATCTGTATGTGATTTGCAAGTATTTTGTTGAGAATTTTTGCATCTATGTTCATTAAAGAAATGGGTCTATAGCTTTCTTTTTTGTTGGTATCTTTGCCCAGTTCGGTTATTAATGGGATGCTGGCTTCACAGCAGGAATTTGGGAGAATTCCCTTTGTTTGTTTCCTTCTGAACAGTTTGAGTAGTAATGACTGGGAGAATGGAATTAGGAAACAGAATCTTCCAATATGTTGTCTAAAAGAAATCCATCTCACTGTTAAGGACAGACACGGGCTTAGAGTGAAAGGATGAAAAAAAAAATATTCCAAGTGAATGGTACCAAGAAACAAGCCAAAATATCTATTCTAATATCAGACAAATTATATTCCAAAGTAAAATTTATCAGAAGAGGCAAAGGACAATTACATCCTTGTCACTGGAAAAATTAACCATGAAGACATCACAAATCTAAATGTCTTTGCACCATGTGGTTCAACTAATTTTATAAGCACTACTCTGCAGGACCTCAAAACACAGATTAATCCTAGCAAACTAATAGTGGGGGACTTCAACACCCCACTGAGCCCCTTGGGTAGATGAACAGGACAAAAAAATCAGCCATCATAACTGAACAATACAATACACCAATGGACCTCAGATATCTACAGAATATTCTACCTAAACACCAGAGAATATGCTTCCTACTTAGCACCTCCAAAATCGAGCACATACTAGAGCACAAAAGAAATCTCAACAAATACAAAAGGAATGAAATAATTCCAATCATTCTATCAGACCCCAGTGCAATAAATCTCAATATTAACACTGGGATAAGCCCTACTCACTACAAGAACACATGGAGACTAAACAACACAATCCTCAATAGTGAATGTGTCAAGGAAGAAGGAAAGGGTGAAATAAAAGTATTCATGGAACTAAATGAAAATAACAATACAACACAAAAAACCTGTGGGATGCTTTATAAACAGTCTTAAGAGGGAAATTATAGCCCTAAGTGCCCATATTAAAAAAAACAAACAAACAAAGAAACAGAGAGGGAACAAATAAATGATCTAACATTGCAGCTAAATCACTTGATAGACAACAACAAATGAAACCCTAAACCTAACACACAGGAAGAAATAACAAAAATCAGAGCAGAAACCAATGCAATAGAAACAATGCAAACAATACATAGAATCAACGAATCCAAAAACTGCTTCTTTGAAAAGATAAACAAAATAGACAGACCTGTAGCACAGCTAACAAAAAAACAAAAACCAAAACAAACAAACAAAAAAAGAGCAACTCTGTATTAGTCAGGGTTCTCTAAAGAAACAGAAGCAACAGGACGAATTATAGGTATATACAATTTATTGATTTGCTCACGTGACAGAGCTCAAGTAGTCCAACAGTAGCTGCAACATTGGAGAGTCTGAGAATCCAGGAAACTGCTCAGTATGCAAGGCTGGATGTCTCAGTATTCCCAATCTGGTGCTGAAGGCCTGGTGGATTCCAGATCTGCTGGTCTCAGTAAATGCTGGGATCCGAAGGGTTGATCACAGCAGTAAGACGAACTCACCAGTGAGAGAGAGGCAAGCCACAAGAAAAAAGGGACCAGCTCCCTCTGCCATGGCCTTTCATACTGCCTGCCAGCAGAAAGTAATGCCCACATTTGGGGTGGGCCATCCGGGTTGAGGTGGTTCAATCCGAAGATCCTTTTTCTCTTATTTGTTCTTTAGTCAAGTCAAGTTGACACCAAGTATTAACCATCACAAACTCCAAATCAATAGTATCCATGATGAAAGGGGAAACATCACAACAGATATAGAAAAGATCAAGACGATCATATGGGAATACTTCAAGAACCTATACTCCACTAAATTTGAAAACCTAAGAGAAATGGATGAATATTTGAAATCCTGGGAACCAACAAAGCTTAACCAAGGAGATATTGACAGTTTAAACAGACCTATATTTTTTAGGAAATTGAAGATGTAATAAAAAACCTCCCAAGTAAAAAAATTCGTGGACCAGAGGGTTTCATGGAAGAATTCTATAAAACATTTAAAGAGGTCCTAAATAGAATATTAAAAAAAATCAATCATACCATAATGCATACCAACCCAACACCTTACATAGATTACACCCAAACCCATTCAAATTGTAATGTTACTCTATACCTTTCTGAAAGAAATGCATCAAAAGTCAGTGTTATATAGTTGTAATAATATATGCATGCTCTAAATAATAAATGTTTAAATTTTATTAGAGTTCAAAAGGAATAGGATATGTATGATTTACCTTTCCTGCTGTGATAAAATATCCTGTAAATAAATTAAAGATTATTCTGACGTATAGTTTGAAGGGATATATTTCACCATGGACATGGACAGGAAATTATGATAATCAGATATACAAGGAGCTGGTCAAATTCCAACTGTAGACAAGAAGGGGGAGAGAGAGAGAGAGAGAGAGAGAGAGAGAGAGAGAGAGAAGTTTACAGGTTATTTTCTATTAATCTTTGGTTTAGGCCTGAAGCTCATGCAGTGTAGATACACAGTTAATGTGGGTCTTCCCACATCAATTATCCTAATCTATATAATTAGGCAATTTCTCACAGAAGGCCCAGAAGCAAATGCAAATTAATCTTTGACTCCCACATAAATCTAGATCCTCTCAAGTTTGCAATTAATTTTAGCACGTTCAGTATTCCAGATTTCTTCAGTTCCCAAATGTAGACCCTTGGGAAAAAAAGAGTGTATCCTTTTTACATGTTAAAATACAGACAGAAACTACAAGAAGCACAATTTCTCTCCCCTTTGTCAAGAATAATGTTTTATTTGGCTCAGAGTTTTACAGTGTAGGAAATTGATGCTAAAGAGTTAAAATGTAAATGAAAAATATGTCAGTTGCCATAACACTGATAAAGGATTATCAAGTACAAATAATTTTAACACATATTTTATATGTTTAAAATAAACAAAAAATTATGGTTTTGGATACATTAGAAAATATTTCCAAGAAAAAGAAATTTTCATTGTTTCAAAATATGAATGAAACTTGATAAAACTTGATATAATGAGATGAGTTAATAAGGAAGCACAACAATCAATGTGTGAGTAAATATTGCTGAGGGAAATGAAATATCTTCTAAAAGAGGATATTTTTCTCTGTTGGGCACTGATTTCTCTATTTTAGATTGAGAAATAAATATAATATTGAACTTAGAGTCACAAAAACTGAGTACAAATGTTAACATATCAACAAGTTTAATGACTTTGAGTACAGATTGACAGTGCTTTGGGTTTTCTCATATAAAGGCAATAATTTCTGTTAAAAGTAAATAGAATAGTACTAAATAAAATTAAATAAAACTTTAAAATATTTTTTAAACTATGAGGAGTTGTAAATTTTACTTTCATCAAATGTAGACAAAATGTAGAATACATGTAAGAATTATGCTTTGTTTAATAAGCACAGAGCTATATACTTTTATGCTTTTATTGATGTTTTGTGTATTTCAGACATCATTTCTCAGTTCGGTTTAGACATATTCCCATTTCCTTTTCCCCCCACCCCACCCCAGATCATGCACTCTGCCATAACTATCATGCATCTTTCTCTCAGTCTGTTTTTATGTTTAGGAATCCACATTTTCCTCCTTTAATTTTATATTGCTCTAAAATATGCATATATACTTTTCACTCATATACAGTAACTACAGATTCTGAGAGTAAGTGGTGGATCGATTATGGAGCCTCTTAAGAGATTTACCTTATAAATATTGTTGCTTCCAGATAAACAGAAATATAATAATGATATTGTTCAGCATGCCTTTCATCTGGGGAATCTGGTGTTAGAATCCACAAATGAAGGAGACAATTTGCCAATTAATATATTAAAAATGTCCATTTTACCCAAATTGATATACAGATTCAACACAATCCCAATCAAAATCCCCTTGAGCTTCTTCACAAACTTGAGATTGTTATACTTTTTTAAAGGCTTTCTTTTTTTTAAACAGGAAATCTTTTTTAATTAATTGATTAATTAATTAATTTTATGTGTATGAATGTAGTGTCTGCATGTAGGTTTGTGCACCCATGTCATGCAATGCCACGGAGGTCAGAAGAGGGAGTCAGAGTCCCCTGTAACTGGAGTTAAAGATGGTTCTTGGACATCATGTGGGTGCTGGGGATCAAACCTGGGTCCTCTGCAAGAGCAGTCGGCGCTCTTAACTGCTAGGCCATCTCTCCAGCCGGAGATGGATATACTTTTAAGAACATATTACATTCGGGCTGGAGAGATGGCCTAGAGGTTAAGAGCGCTGACTGCTCTTGCAGAGGACCCGGGTTTCATCCCCAGCCACTCAGATGGCAGCCCAGTACCGTCTTTAACTCCAGTTCCAGGGGAATTGGACGCCCTCTTCTGACTTCCGCGTCATTGCACGACACAGGTGCACAGACCTGCATGCAGACGGTACATTCATACACACACAAGAATAAATTAAAAAAAAAAAACACTATTACATTTATTTCTCATTTTTCTTGTGCAAATTGGTCATTAATGATTTGATTAATCTTATATTAAATATTAATTTGTTACTCTTGTTTATTCAAATGCAGGGAATTTCTTTCTAAATTGCTATAAATATTTTTTTTAATTTTATTTATTTTTATGTGTACGAATGTACTGTCTGCATGTAGGTTTGTGCACCCGTGTCATGCAATGCCCCGGAGGTCAGAAGAGGGCATTGGATTCCCCTGGAACTGGAGTTAAAGATGGTTCTCAGCCGCCCTGTGGGTGCTGGGGATTGAACCTGGGTCCTCTGCAAGAGAACCACTAGGCCATCTCTCCAGCCCCATAATGAATGTTTTTAAAACAAATGTAGCAACTATTTTTATAAACGAAATGTGACCTAAACATTCATATAAAGTTTTGCTAATTTGAATCAACCATTGTTCCTTTATAGTTTTATTAAACATTGACAGAATATAAAAATAAGACATGTGGCTGTCCAAAGGAAAGTCAACCTGCAAGTTTTACTTCCCATAATATGGAATCTTTGTCATATACGGCAAAATAATTACTAAGTAATATATTTTAAATATGGCCATAAATCTCAGAAAAAATATATTTTTCATGTTTCTTAAACTTTCTGTATTTCACAATAAAATTACAGAAATTCAAGTGTGTCAGTATATGCCAAATAAGATGGAAACAGAAACAGCTGGGGAATTCACATTTTCCAATTTCAGAATATAGCATAACAATGTTATAGTCAGGAAATTTTATTTCATAATTTCTGATAGCAATATAATCATAAAATGTAGATCAGTAGGATAGAGTTGATAATCTATGTCACCGCATTTATTGTCCATTTCATATAAGGGTGGTGAAAGCATTCATAAGGAAAAAAATGGTTGTTTCAATAAATAGAGCTGGAAAACAATATATTGAAAAACAAAGG
Source organism: Rhizomys pruinosus (assembly GCA_009823505.1). NCBI lineage: Eukaryota > Metazoa > Chordata > Mammalia > Rodentia > Spalacidae > Rhizomys > Rhizomys pruinosus. The sequence continues at coordinate 1,188,601 of VZQC01003661.1, forward strand.
AATGACGGATGGAGATATGACCCAGTGGGTAACAGGTCACATTTATAAAAATAGAAACTATATTTATTTTAAAAACAATCATTATAACAATTTAGAAAGTAATTCCCTGCATTTGAATAAACAATAGTAACAAAATAATATTTAATATAAGATAAAATAAAGCACCCATGACCAATTTGCACAAGGTAATAAGAAAGTTTATCCCTCATCATTTTCTCCAAAGGTCAATTATGTAGCTAATATAAAGCATAATCAAATTTTTTTAACTATTCAGCAATACTGTCCTTCAGAATAAAAAAAAATACCTTTTTTGGCTATAAATGTCACCACTTTGGCACTCCTCAATGACATGAAACACAGCTTTTTAACCTTCCAATACGGACTGAAGACTCATGTATCTCTAAGAATCCTCCAAAACTTCAATGTCAGATCTGGAGTACTGAGATACCCAGCTTGAGAACTAAAGATCTAAGGGGATTTCAGCCTCATCAGATTATAGACTGCCATTGTTGGACTAACTGGGTTATAACATGGAGGCCAGCAGAAATGTATCAAGATGGAGCACGTGCTTACTGGATTTCATTTGGGAGACCATGGGAGGGAAAGACCCCAATGTGGAGCAAAAGTGCAGAATTGATGGTGGCTTGGGATTGCCAAGGAGGAACTTTCGAGCACCTCTTTAAGGAAAACATGACATCTATTAGGGAAAAAATGTATTGCTATAATATATATATATATATATATAGTAGCAATACAAGTTGTAGAGAACAATAACAAAAGAACTGAAATAAAAAAAAAAAACTCTGTAAAGACTCAGAAAAAGATTCAGGACATGTAGGGCAGAGTGCAGGGACTTGGGTGGGGTGGAGGACATGGAAGGGGAAGCAACTCTAGATATGATTGAGAAATTTTGTATGACTTATGGAAAAAGTTTAATAATAATAAAAAGGAAAAATTCAAATATTATCAATTCTAAGTAAAACTTTATACAACTTTGCATGGACACATTTGCCCTTTTTGTTGTTCTTCGACCATCTTATACATTTGCAACATGCACTCTGATTATGATAATCCCCTCCAGTCTCCCTCCCAATCCTATTGTCCTCTCTTCCTACAAGTCTCCTTTCTATGCTTTAAGGCTTGTTCTTTTCCTTTGTGAGAGACACTAAGCAGGACCATGTCCATGACCATGGATTGGGAGTTATCTGTTAGGGTCTGTTAGGTATCTCAATGGGTACAGGTCTGAATTAGCAAATTACATGGGAGGAGCAGGGCTATATAATTTTCCCTAATCCATCATGAACTCTTAAAGGCGCCATGCTCAGTCTCATTGGCTTTTACATTCCTAGATAACAGCATTTTGCAAACCTTCTATCTTCTGGGTCATAGTCGTATTTTTCTTTGAGGGGAGTTCATAATTGTCCTATTTATAAAAGAGATTTTAGCTGACCCATTATATTTACTTTCGTGAGCAGTCACATGTCTCTGTATTCAACACTTTTCAATGCAATGAGAGGATTTTCTGTTTAAAACTTGACATTTACCTATTGGTGTAACCACAAATATTAAGGAGACCAACATATATCACTATAAAATAGCTAAACAAAGAAATAAACAAAAAGTAGTTCACTGTTATATCATAATCTTTCTCCAGTCATGTTTTTGACAGGAATTTTAGTACCATGTATGAATTCTCTCTTGTGGAGCAAGCCTCCTATCTAGTCAGCGAGTGATTGGTTAGTGTCAGGATGGCAGTGCTACTACTACACAAATGGCCATATCTTGCCTGGTAGGTTGGTACTTTAAACCATAGGTTTCACAGTTGGTTAAGACTATTAATGAATTTTCTCTCACAGCAGTCTATACAACATTTAATGCCCTTAAGAATGCTAGCCTTCGGGAGCAAGCTATCAGCATATTTCAATCTTGATTTATGAATATTTTGCAAGTGAGGATTGTGGTGACTTCAGGAATAAGGACTTGTCAAATAATTCTGGTAGGCAGTCATTACTTGGGAATTTGCAAACAATATTGTTGAATTTAATGGGAAATATATTGCATTCAAGTGAATTAGTGGAATATTATTTTAATATTAAAGTTTCTACTCTGCGAATAAAAGCCTCAATTCACTTTAGAGGTACATTATTTTCTTTCTATGATCCTGTAGATTAATTTACTTCTGCCTTCTTATATTCCATTTATTTAAGGTAATTTATTTTTAACGATGTTATAAAATTAATATATAAGTTATTAATTGTCCATTTTGTTAAATCCATAAATTTCTCTGTATAACAACCTGTTATTTGTAAATTTCATTTTCCTTCACCTTATAGTCTGTAATAATTTGTTTCTCATTTTTACCTAATTGTCCTTGCTGGGATCATCAGAAAAAGTTAAAAAAGTATCAGCCCTTAAATACTTCCTCTTGATCTACAGAGAAATTATTGATCTGCAGAGAATTTATTCAGTCACAGGTAAATATGATGCCTGTTTTGACTTATAAACTAGAATCCAATGTTTTATTTTGAGTTGTTGGATGATAACATGAAACAGTGTCCAAAAATTTTTCTAAATCTGACCATGGTACTTATTTGCCTCATATATCTTTTCTATAACATAATACATTGTTGATTTTCAAATGTTAAACCAGCCTTCCATTTCTAAGATAAATCTCATTTGGTGCCATGCTAAGTCTATGTAGATATTCAGCTTCTTGTTCAGGAGTTTTAGACATTTGTATTTAGGAATTTGTGAAAATTATTGTCATATATTTTAAATGTATCACATTACAGAACTTTTTATAGTTACACAGTTTACTTTTATTATTTTAGTAGTTTAATCTTTTTATTTATTCTTGGAGAGAGTACTTTATTCCTCATTAATTGTAATTTTCTTATTTTCATTCCTGTTGAAGTATTTTCTAATTTCTTTTATGATTTTATTGAATTATCATAAAACATCCTGTAAATGAAAGTTATAAACTTTTGCAGCAAGTGATTTAGCAGGGAATGACACAATATTTCAGAATAAAAAGAATATTAATTTAACCTCTAATTTTTGCATATTTTGAACTTTGATAAGTTATACTTTATTATAAATTGTAATGCCAAGGAAATACCCATTTTGATACTTTAATTGATTTAGATTACATGTTATTTTGAAATTCATTTAATTCTTTTTCTGTAATGATTGTTACAGAAAGTTCTAAAGTTCTTGAGATAATCTAATCAAATCCATTATTTTTACAGTTGAAGACATTCATATACAGCAAAAGTAGATTTCAAAACCATATGACTGGAAAGTAATTAATTAAGCTTCATTAAAATCAGAATTCTTGACCTCACAGGCCAAGGATCCTTCTTTTTCTCTCCAGTTCCCTTGAAACATAGCAAAAAAACTTACAATGTTCCTGAATGAAACCTGAGGAAACAACCAGTTTCATACTTGGTAAATTGAACAGAGTAGTTTTGAAGAAGTAATTAATTGTATGGTCTTAAGCAAATACATGAATATACTTTTATCACGACCTCTACGAGATTCTCATTTTCCAGTGGGCAAACTATCCTGTCCAAAAGATTTTATTTTCTTAAAAGAAATAAAAGTTAATATTTATGTACCCACTATTTTCAAAATTTCCTTCATTTGAACAATCAAAATTCCAGAATAAAGTATTTAAAACACTTAACATTCAAAGACTATAGCAAATATTAACACACAAATTATAAAACATGGCATGTTTAAGATAGTTAAATCCCAAACTGAGTCTAAATTAATATATTCAAATATTCTCTTTTAGTGAATATTCTCATCCTTTCTTTGTCTTTTCTTTATAATAATAATTATAAGAACATTAATTTTCCAAATTATAGTGCATCATGTTTTTCACAATTAGTTGTTGCATAAAAATAATACTTTCTTGCAAAAACAGGTGGATATCCGTGAGACTGAGTCCAGCCTAGTCTATACAGTGAGTTCCAGGCCAGCTGGGGCTAAAGGGAGATGCTGTTTCAAAAAGACAAAAACAAAACAAAACACNTTATAAAAAGAAATATAATTCTTACATAAATTTTCCTAAATCATTAAAACCAAGTAAATGCATACTTAAATATACACCTATAAAAAGATATGCACACAAATTACAATAAAAATCTGACCTTAAAGAAACTAGATGTGTGTGGTATGGTCTAGAATTCAATCATAATTGAATGATATTTATTAAATTATTTGACATTTTGTATAGTATTGAAATAGCCCTTTACACAATTCATAAATACAATAATTGAATACTATCAATCCTTATGCTGACCAGGATGGAAATAAAAACCCTGAGGCTAATGTGAGTTTTCGATTTAATAGAAACTATTCTAGTTAATTAATGTTATACATTTATCCACATATATTATCTCTAATATAAATATTCAACTCCAGTTGAATTGATATCATGAACATAGTTCAACTGAAATAAACATATTTATTTCATTCTATAAGAACATGTAAAATAACTAGTCATTAACAAATATAAAATATACCTAGAAATATGCTTATTATTTACTTCATTTTACATTGCCTTAATGTATATTCCACTATGAAACCTTATTATATATTTTAATTCATTTAAACAAATCATAAAAATATTATCCAGTCCACACACACATTCAGGAATTAAAATGACATCTTCTTGAACTATAGTACTTCATATACTCATTATGTCCACTGTGCTACACAGAATATTTGAATGCCTCTTTTCATGACTCTCAGACTGTAATTACTCTATATGAGTGGAAAGTATATATACATATTTTAGGGTAATATAAAATTAAAGGAGGAAAATGTGAATTTTTAAACATATAAAACGACTGAGAGAAAGATGCAGGATAGATATGGCAGAGTGCATGATCTGGGGTGGGGTGGGGGAAGGGAAAGAGGAATATATGTAAACTGAACTGAGAAATGATGTCTGAAATAAACAAACCATAAATCAAATCATAAAATAATCATCAGGAGACATATATTAAGATTTTTTTAAACCATGTCTTAATATATTGTTCTGTCAGGGGCCAGAGTATTTCAAAGGGAAAATTAGTCTGAATTCAGCAGTGGTAAGTAGGGGTATATTTTTTAAAGATATATTTATTCATCTTCTCTGCTTTTGTCTTGGTCTTTCTCTGTTTCTTAAGTATCTCTAGCTCTTTCTCCTCTCTTTTCTTGCCTCTGGCTTCACCTCTTCTCTCTCTGCCATTTTCTTGCTTGTGTCTGTCTCTGCTTGTTCATTACCACAAAGTAAGAAGCCAACAATTAGACAATATTTGTCTCTCCTCTCTCCCTGTTAAGCCCTCCCTCCTTCCTCCCAAGTTAAATTACCCTCATTTCCCCCATTTCAACCTTGATAATACCTGTCTCCTATATTTTCCCCTCTCTTGTGCTTTCTTCCCCTTCACCCATATACTTCCTTGTATAACCATCCCCTTTCTCCCTGCCATTTAAATATGCCCATTTTACCCCTATCTCCCTTGGTAACACTTGTCTCCAACTGTTCTTCATCCTCATTCTCTTCTCCTTTTATCTCCCTGATTCCTTTCCATTTTCCTGGTTACTGCACTTACATCAGTATATTTACTCACATACAGAGGAAAAAATGTAATTCATGGATTAACATATCATCCAAACATATGTGTCTATGCCAAAGTAACCTACCATAACTATTAGTGCTGATTAAATACCTATATATCTAATTGCTTGTGCTTCATTAGTAGGATCGAAAGGTTATTCCTGGACAAACTGTCAGCCCATGAAAGGAAACAGCCAGAATTGACCAGAGTCCAAGTCAACAGCTCCAGAGAGAGTGGACTGTTTTGCTTCTCATCCACCTGTGCCCCTTTTCTAAGCCTAGGGAACAATCTGTGGAAGAGGGGGCATGGTAGAATGTAAGGGCTGCAATTGGGGTGAATGGTGAAACTACAGCAATGTAGTCTGGACACTCATTTGATCAACTTGATTGAACAAATAACCCGTCACCCCCCACTGGATGGTGGGGCTGTGGGGGTTTGGGCACAACAGCCTGCAGATTGGTTTTGCACAAAGGATGCTTGTACTCATGGATTATCATTTATAGCTAAAAAATGAAGAAAACTGAGAGAAAGATTCAGGACAGTTATGGCAGAATGCATGATTTGGGATGGGGGGGGGAAGGGAAAGGGAAATGTGCCTGAACTGAATTGGAAAATAATGTATGAAATGCACAAAGCATCAATAAAAATTAAAAAAAAAAGAGAAAATAAAAGAAAAAAAAGAAAATGTTATTTTTTAAAAAAATATATAATAAAATAAAGATTTGGTGCTAAGTTCCATAAACTTAGGAGAAAATATATCATTGTGTCTGTCTGTTTGTTTGTTTGTTTGCTTGTTGTTTTAAGTCATTTGGTATAACAGTTTCATTCCATCCATTTACCTACAAATTTCATGATTTGTCTATCTTTAGTGTTTTGTAGAACTCCATTGAATAAATGCTCCGCATTTTCATTGGAAGTAATGAAAATTACTTCCATTTCTTAGGTATTGTGAAAAGAGCAGCAACAAATATGGATGCACAAGTATCTCTGAAGTAGGATGAGCCTTTTTGTATACACCAAGGAATGGTATAACCTGGTCCTATAGGAGGTAAATTTTGATTTTTTTTTCTTTTGGTCTTTTCGAGACAGGGTCTCCCTGTAGCCCCAGCTGTCCTGGAACTCACTCTGTAGACCAGGCTGGCCTTGAACTCACAAAGACCCGCCTGCCTCTGCCTCCCAATTTTGATTTTTTAAGGGTTCTCCACACTGTTTTCCCCTTCCACAGTGGTTACATCTTAAATCATACATATGTGAATGTGCCTGTGTGTGTGTTTGTGTGTGTGTATGGGGGTAGTATTCTGAAGTAGACTAACTGTTTCTAAAGTGCATTCGGGGGGAATTGCAAAAGTGTCAATGACGTTTTGAGATTATGTGGTGTTATAATATTTATATCAAACGTATAATTTGTTTATTTGTATTTGAACATATGTCCCTGTTGGCACAAACTACACATAAATTAATGTTGAAAAGTCATAGGCAATATGTCAGCAATACATGTTCAAATGGACCAGGCAGAAGGTCTTTCTTTTTTCAGATTATTTTAGGAGCCTCAGGTTTTTTTCAAACAATTTTTAAACAGCACACGGACCACATGATAATAAATTAGCATTTTTTTCTGATTTTTATACTTTTCTAAACCATTCCACTGCTGTAGCTTCTTCTACTTTTCCTTATGAAAAGGCTAAAAGGCACTTGAAGTTTGCAGACATGATTTTGGAATGGAAGTGGCGTCTGGCTATGTACTGTATGGCTGTAAATATAATATAATCACAAAAGGGTTATTTTAAATTAGTATGATATATGCTCACAAGTTTCCTCAAGGATAGTTAGTATTTTTTTTTTTTTGTCTTTTTGAGACAGGATCTCCCTGTATCCCCAGCTGTCCTGGAATTCGCTCTATAGACCAGGGCATAGTTATTTAATAATAGTTTTAGTCAGCCAGCACATTAAGGATTGTGTTAATAAATTACTAAAATGAATCATTGTTCTAGTTTGTCTTCCATTGCTGTGACAAAACACTGACCGACACCAACTTGGGGAGTAAAGGGTTTATTCAGCTTACATCTCCTGTGTCGCAGTTCATCACTCAGGGACCCCAAGGCACGAACTCATGGAAGGAACCTGGAGGCAGGAGCTGAAGAGCAGGCCATGGAGGAATGCTCCTCACTGGCTTGCTCCCCTGGCTCATGCCCAGCCTGCCTTCTTATACGGTACACAACAACCTGCCCAGGGTGGCACCACTCATTGTGGGCTGGACCTTCCCACACTGCTCGACCATCAAGACAATACTCCACAGGTGTGGCCACAGGCCAATCCAATAGAACAAGTTACCCAATTGAGGCTCCCTCAACACAGGTGTGTAAATTTGACACTAAAGCTATCCAGCAAAATTTACCCATTGTCAAATTGACACACAGAACACATCAATATTAAACAAACAACTTTCCAGTTCTTATCCCCAAAGTATGAGGTTAACATTAATCACAACCTTAAGACAGTACAACCTTTAAAGCCCCACAGTCCTTAAAATGTTCAAATGCTTAAAAGTTCAGTCTATTAAAGGTCTCTTAACTGTGGGCTGCTGTGAAATCCAAAACAAGTACTGTCTTATCTCAAAGGGAAGAATCAGGTGCTCTGAAACAAAACCTAAGCCCGGCAAATTAGCTCAAGGCTGCACATCTGGGACTCACTCACAATCTTCTGGGCTCCAAAGGGTTTCGGCAAGTTCCCCTCTCCGACTCTGCCAACCATGGCACACACAGCTCATCTCGAAGGCCCAGGCGGACTACATTTCACACCTGCTGCAGCTCTTGGTGGTCGTCGCATGGTCTTGACATCTCCAAAAAGCTGGGGTCGCCACTGAAACTGAGTCAGCACTTTCACCAATGGTCTCTTCTGACATCTCCCGGTGCAAAGCCTCAGCTTCTCGCCGTGACCCCTTCAATCCTGGGGTCTTCACTGCAACTGAGGTGCACTTCCACCAATGGTATTTCCTGACTTCTCACAGTGCCAAGCCTCGGCTGCTCTCTGTGACCCCCTCAAATTTCAACACCAGAACCATATAGGAGACTCTTACACACTACTAAGTCCTGCCCCTTCTGGAACACAGTCTCTGTGTGCTGACCCTGAAGAAATTCTTCCCAGAAGATTTCACCGCAGCAATGCTGGTCTCTTGATACTTACAGCTGATTTTTCAGCCCCAGCTAACCAGCATCAATTGTCCCAGTACAACAAAGATTTCCCTTCAGGTTCTGGTCTCCTGTTACTTACAGCTGATTCTTCAGCCCCAGCTGACCAGTACCCACAGATTAAATTCAGCCCCAGCTGACCAGAACCCACAGATTAAACAGCCCTGATGATCTCTGCTTCCCTTTGAAGCTAGAAACTTCACAAGCCAGGCCTCCATCTTCTCCTAATCCTTCAGCAAAACTGCTCCAAGCTCCACAGCAACAATCTTTAGGCATTCATTGATCTTCCCAGCCCAAAGTTCCAAACGCCTCCACAATCCTTCCCCAAAACACCAAGGTCAGGTCTGTCACAGAAATACTCCACTCTTCTAGTACCAATTTCTGTTCTAGTTTGTCTTCCATTATTGTGACAAAACACTCTGACCAACACCAACTTGGGGAGGAAAGGGTTTATTCAGTTTCCATCTCCTGGGTCATAGTTCATCACTCAGGGAGTCCAAGGCAGGAACTCGGGGCAGGAACCTGGAGGCAGAAGCTGAAGCACAGGCCATGGAGGAATGCTGTTCACTGGCTTGCTCCCCTGGCTCATGCCTAGCCTGCCTTCTTATATGGTACACAGCAGCCTTCCCAGGATGGCAACACTCATTGTGGGCTGGGCCCTCCCACACTGCTCCACCATCAAGACAATACTCCACAGATGTGGACACAGGCCAATCCAATGGAGCCAATTCCCCAATTGATGTTCCCTCAACCCAGGTGTGTCAAGTTGACACTAAAGTTATCCAGCACAAGCATTAAATGGAATATCTCTGTTTTCCCTATAAGGATAATATAAATTAAGTAACTTAGCCATTCCTATTTGATGTCATTTCACTTCTCTGTATTATGTTGTTGTACTAAGTTATAGTTCATCATATTATAATATTCAAATACCTCAGCATTATCATTACATTGAACTGAGTCAGTTTCTATATTTTATGTTTCAAGTCCAGATAATTTTCAAATCAATATCCAGAGTTGCTCTTCAGTTTTAGTTTTATTAGATGTTTACATTATCTATTTTCAAAGCTATTTATTATATTTGCTGATTCTAGTTGCTTACTAGTGAGTAAAATAAACAGCTCCTTATGTAAGAGCACTTCCAGCTCTTGAAGGAGGCCTGGTTTTTGTTCCCAGCACTGACAGTGTAGCTCAAAACTTTTCATAATTCCAGTGTTAGGAAATCAGATGTCTTCCTCAGGACATCAGGAGCACCAGACATGTGTATGATGCACTTACATACACGCAGGCTAAAACATTCTTTTACATAAATATAAATAAATCTTTAAAGTCACTTACTATCATGGCTGGTCATGGTTGTCAACTTGACTGGATCTGGGAACAACTAACTTGTAAGGGACTGTCTTGATCAGATTATGAGAAGTCAGAAGGTCCATACTAATCATAGGGAGCAACTTCTGTTGGTATGCCATATAAAAGAATATAGCAGAAGTGAACTTGTATTTTTGCCTGTTTGCCTTTCATCCTCTCTGCAATATTAATCCATATAGCTACTGTGGCATTTCTTTGTTGATATTAGAACCAACTTATTTGGAAGTCAACATAGACTGAAGACCATCAGATCTCCAACTATACTCTAGGCCTTCAGTGTGAGATTGAGAATCCTGAAATATCCAGCATCTTGCACTGAACATGTACGAGATACTCACTGTCTGCAGCATGGCAGTGTCATTGTTGTGAGAAGGAGAATAAATATACTCATTCAATTAATACTACTTCTTTGTATATCTGATATGATTCTCATTGTTTATAAACTGATTTTTCAATATATATTCTATTGTGCTTTATATACAGTGGTTTTATAAATGCTTACTAAAATGGGAAACACCAAAAATTTTAAAGCTAACTTGAAAAATGAAGGCCACAATTATTCGACATGTTCCCAATTAACCAGGCTGCTAAGACACCAGGGAAAATTTTTATTATAAGTAATATTTCTGGCAGAAGAGATGGCTCAGTGGTTAAAAATAAGGACTGCTCTGGCAGAGGGCTCAGGTTTGATTCTTAGGCCCTACACTGTGGCTAATAAATATCTGTCACTCCAGTTCCACAGGAGTCCAAAGCCTTCTTCTCTCTATGCAGACATCATATGACATAAGAGTACTTATATCCATAAAATTAAAAATATAAAAATTTAAAAAAGAACTGCTTGAAACTTTGCCCTTAATATTTGTTTTTTAAGAATACCTGAAAAATAAATTTCTCTTTAGTGGCCTTGGGACATGTAAGTATGTGTTCTGTTTGTAAGGGAGGCTTCAATTTGAATCTTCAAATGCTGTGGCAGTTAAGATATGAAACAGAGACAACTATAAATACTATATTGTAGTTTACTTGTGGCCCCAAAATTCAGAAAATAAGCACATTTTGATCAATTTGCATAAATAGAGTTATCCAAATTTCTAAGTAATTGACCTCTCAACTGATTTTATTTATTTATTTATTTATTTATTTATTTATTTATTTATTTATATTTTTATCAAATCTAGACCCGTGTCCCCCACCTTATCCCCCCACCCCACCAGAGCTCATGAATTCTGCAAAACACGCTTTTCATCTCTTTCACAGTATTTCTCAATATTCTCCATGTGGAAGTTGACTGTTTTGAGCAGAAGTTCACTGTTTCAGTCAGTTCTTTGATGCAGTTCTTTCTGTTGTTGTTGTTGTTGTTGTTGTTGCTCCCAATATGCATCACTCCCAACTGCTTAGACAAAAGAACAAGGGGCCGTGCACAAGAAACACTTAGAACTAGGTAATTGGCACTAGCATTCACAGATGAGGGATACTGTTTGTCCTTTGTTTTTCTGGGACAGTGTTACTTCACTCAGCATGATGTCCTCTAGCTCTAGCCATTTTCCTTCCTGCACTTCAGCTGGTCTTGGGAGATCTCTCATCTGATTTCTATACAACTTGAATTAACTCTACCTGATAATGTAAGGCAATAAAATATATTCTCATATATATGTAAATATATAAATATATTTATATGATAATATACACACATATATGTATGGATTTATCACTTCCATTCCTTTAGAGAACTCTGAATAATGCAGATTTTGCTACCAGCAGTGAGTCTAGAGAAAGAAAATTGAAAGGATGAATTTCTCTCCTGTGATTGGTGGCATTTGCAGCATGCTTTCCAGCTCAAGGAAGTTTACAGTTACTAAAGACTTATTTCATGGAGAGCACTGAAAGTCCATGTTGTGAACTTTTTAAAGAAGTTATGAAGAGAAATGAATTGCAGTCTTCCCATTCATACCTCTTGGTGAGGAACAAGGAATTTAGTAAATAACGTTATAAGATTATGAAAATTTGTAGAACAATGAGGAAATCAATGATGTTGGTGTCTTCCTTCCAACATAATTTGATAAAATGATAAAGAAACCGAATGAACTCAATGATAAATTGAACAGACGCCAGATTCACTTAAGCAATCTAAAGGTTTCTAAGTTTCCCTAGGAGATAATTTTCTTTCTAGTAGACATAGTGCTCAACGTGTCAAAAATCAAACATCAAAAGGAAGCACTCATATGTTTGGCTGAATTACAATATGTATGTAAATCCCAACCTTGAAGAGTGTCTGCAGTTAATGTGATGGCACTAATTGGAAAAGAGTGGGATCCTATAACTTGGCCTGAGATATGTGGAAAAATCCTAATGAGGTTGAAGATTTTGAAACTTCCTACCCTACTGAGAAACAATGGTAGATGCCTGGCCTCATTGTGCTTAGTGATGATAAAGGGATTTCAAGGGGATTCCATGGGTAAAACCTAACCTTCCACAGTGGGAGATCTCAACGGACATGCCTTACAGTAATGCTCTAAGATATAAAATGAGGACCACACATTTTAAGAGCTTTATTTTTACACTAATGCTCAACAATATAAAATGGGCATCACTCATTTTAAGAGCTTTATTGTTACTGTTTTGCCAGTGCCATACATTGGAGCTGGAGATGGCAGTGCTCAGTGAGATAAATTAAATGTAATTATCATAACTGGATACAAGATTAAGGGTCAAGTGGTAGCATTAAATTTCCAAAGGCAAGGTGAGCACAGTTATGGTAATGTGCAGCACAGGCAAAGAAATGCTTCTAATGACAGTATGTGCACCAACCTCTGGTACTAATTATTCAAACACTATCAGTGTTTCAAAGGACCAAATGCATAGGAAGCCTACTATTTGGATTTGTTCTAACCATAAGTGTTCTAGAACAAGTGAATGAAAGCCTACATTGGAGAATAGAAGGTCAGTTCCATTTGAGAATGGACTTTGTTTCAAAAACAAAGAGTTATACTGATAGCCTTTCTGTCTAACACGCTGAGAGGAATCTATTGTCATTTCCTACTAGAACTCTGCATTGGGGAAAGGAAAACAATCAAATATTTTGTGCATATTGGACATTTATTGTGATTTGATACTGAATTTGTCAGACCCCCAAGAGCATTGTGATCCTCCATGCACAGTAAAAATTTATAGAGATCAGGTGCTAAATTCAGTTTTGGCTGAGGTCTAACTCACAGTTGGTTATGTGAGTCATCAAACTCTCCTTAGTCTAGAATGTATATTTGTGATAGATATACTTAAGATTTAGTGGGAATTACAGGTCAAGGGCTATTATCTTGAGAAAGGCCAAATGAAATCCACTGGAGCAGTCTGTACCAGGGAAAATAGTGAAAAAAATCAATATTGTATCACTGAAGGGATGGCAGACAATAGAGCCACCATTAAGGACATAAAGATACAGGGATGGTGGTTTCTATCATGCCTCCATTTATCTCTATTTAGCCTGTGCAAAAGACAGAGGGATCACGAACAATGACATTTGACTGTCTCAAACTCAAGTAGACTGTAGTTGTAGCTGCTTTACTGGATGTGCTTTCTGTACTTGAGAGGATTTATACATTCCACATTACCTTGTATGAAGCTATTAATTTGGAAAATGACATTTTCTCTATACCTGTCCATACAGATGACAAGAAGCAATTTGCTTTCATATGACAAGGTCAGAAGTACTGTCTCAAGGGTATATTCTCTACAATATGCAATAACTAAGTTCAAAGAGATATCCTCCAGAAAATGTTACAATTTTCCAATATATTGATGATATTATGCTGAATGTAGCCAGTTTGCATTAAGTAGCATCCAATTTGGACTTTTTGATGACACATACGTGCATGAGAGGATCAAAAATAAATCCAACTAAATTTTAAGATACTTCTACTTCAGTGATATTTCTTGGCTTCCAGTAGTTTGGGGCATGCAGAGATATTCCTTGTAAGGTAAAGGAGAAATTCCTGGTTCTGGCATCTCCCACCACTAAAAAAATGCACAATGTTTAATAAACCTCTTTGGATACTGTAGGCAGGATGTTCCCAACCTGGGTGTGTTAGTCATGTTCATATAGCAAGTGACTCATAAAGCATCCTACATTGAGAGTGGCGTAGAATGATAGGAAAAGTTTCTTCCACAGGTCCAAGATATTTAGGCTGCCCTGCCACTTGGGTCATATAACCCAGAAACCCCAGTGGCTATTGTGGTGTCAGTGATAGATATGCCATTTGTAATCCCTGGCAGGCTCACATAAGTAAATCAAAGTAGAGGCCCTTTTGATTTTGGAGTAATTCTCCACCATCTTCTGCAAACAACTCTTCTCCTTTTGGGAGAAAGCACTCATGCTGCTATTGGGCTTTAGTGGAAGCTTAATGTTTGACAAATGGCCACCAATTTATCATACAAATTGAGATGTCCATAATGAACTGTATACTATCTGACTGACCAAGCCATAAATTGGGATGTGCAGAGCAAAACCCCATTATCAAATGTAAGAACATGTTTGGGTAGAGAAATTCCTGAAGACACAAGTTGATTACATCAGGTAGTTGCCCAGATGCCTGTGGTTCCTATTTCTGTTACAATGAATCTATTATAAATCATGCACCTATGGCTTCGATGGGTTTGCTCTAGGATAAACTGACAGAGAAAGAGGTGATTAGTGCCTGGTTTGCAGATAGCTCTGCATGCTGTGCAAGCACTATGTAGAAGTGGAGAGCTGAAGCATTGTGCTCTCATTCTGGGACAACCCTGAATTATATCATTGTAAAGTAATCTTTATAGTGGGCAGAATTTGGGTCAGCACAAATGCTTCTACATTTTTGCTTGGAAGAAGAAATGACTGGATGTGTGATTATATACTTATTCATCGGCTGTAGCAAATGGTTTGACTAGATTATCAGGAACTTGGAAGGTGCATAACTGTAAACATTTATGAGAAAGACATTTGGGGAAGGTAAATGGATAGATCTCTCCAGATGGACAAAGGAGATGAAGATATTTGTTTCTCATAAAAATGCTCATCAAAGGGTGATTTCAGCAGAGTAAGAGGTCAATAATCAGGAAGATAGCATGACACATTTTTTGGAAATTGATGCTTTTTATTCTCATTATCCCTATCATGACCAAAGTGGCCATAGTGGTTGAGATGGTGGTTATGCATGTACTCCACAACATGAACTTCCACTCACCATGGCCAATCTGCTGAGGTCCACATCTTTCAACAGCAGAGATAAACATATGTAACTCTTCCCTGGTGGGAGTAGCTGGAAACATGGTGACAGTTGGACCATATTGGAGAACTTTTATTATGGAAGCAACAGCAATTTCTCTTTTAAGTGATAGACAATTATTCTGGTTATGGATTTACTTTACCTTCACAAAATGTGTTTGACAAAGCTTCTATTCAGGGACCTATGGAATACCTTATTCACTACCAAGGTATTCTACACAGCATTGCTTTTGATCATCAAATTGACTTCACAGCCAAACAGGTGGGACAACATGCCTATGTCATGGAATTCCCAGGTCCTATCATGTTCCCGACAATCCTGAAACAGCTGGCTCTATAAGAATTTGGGGGGGCTGGAGAGATAGCCTAGCGGTTAAGAGCGCCGACCGCTCTTACAGAGGACCCGGGTTCGATCCCCAGCACCCACATGGCAGCTGAGAACCGTCTGAAACTCCAATTCTAGGAGAACTCCAGTTCCAGGGGAATCCGAGACCCTCTTCTGACCTCCGTGGCGTTGCACGACACGGGTGCACAGACTTGCATGCAGACAGTACATTCATACACATACAGAAATAAATTAAAAAAAATAATTTAAAAAAAAATTAAAAGAATTTTGAGTGGTATTTTAAAGACAATGATACAGCTCCAATTAGTTGGAAATATCCTTGAGTGCTGGGGAAGTGTCCATCAAAAGGTGGTATATGCTTGGAATCAGCATCCATTATATAGTATTCTGTCTGAAGCAATTCTAAGCCATATTATTGTTACACCGAAGAAAGAAATAGCTTCAGAGGTAGCTCATAACTTAAGAGTACTCACTGATCTTGCAGATAATCCAGGTTCAGTTCCAGCACCCAGATGGTGGCTAGCAACTGTCTATACATTTAGTTTCACGGGATTTGGTATCCTTTCCTGGCTTCCATGGGTACTTCATAACAAAGGTGAACTTACATGCATGCAGGAAATAGACACACATAAGACAAAAATAATAATAAGGGAATAATCAGCTTGATTTCTTCCTTTGTCTTGAAGGCCAAGAGTGAGCCTGAATGCTGAGCATAAACTCTTCATTTAGATGTCTTATGAAAATGTGCTTCACTCATTCTTTATTCAAATAGTATCTTCACCATGAATTGGGTAAGTAGAAGCAAAGATCCACCCATACAGGAAAATCCTGTCCGTTTATCTCTAGGTCTAGAACAACTCTCTCTCTCTCTCTCTCTCTCTCTCTCTCTCTCTCTCTCTCTCTCCACACACACTCACACACACACACACGCAAACACACACAAACACAAGCAAACACACACAGTTTCAGACAGACTACTCAATTATATTTGTAATGAGATTATGATGATTATTCCAGTACTTTGAGATGTTATTCAAGCACACCCACATTAATTCACTGTCTTGATTGAAAGGCAATGTAGTGTCCTTACATATTAACGTATTCTGGTCACAAGAGGACTAAGTGTATCTGTGAGCTTGTTTACATTATATACAGTATCTTTTTGCTTACTTGCAGGGTTAAGTGAAAGTCATTAGCCCAGATTAAGTCTATATTTTAAAAGTCATTTCTACATCTTATAGCAAAAGTCTACAAATGAAGGAAACATGTCCTAAAAGTGGAAATGATTTCAATCCCTACCACACCTATTCAACCACTAAGAAAACTTTTGCTTCCCTTACCTACAGTATTGTGTTCTGCTGTCCTGTAAGTTTCGGTTTGAGAGTGGGGAGTACATCTGCTAGAAGACACAAAAACATTCTATTAAACTGGAAACTAATATTTTTCTATGGTCACTTTGGGCTTCTGATGCCCTTAAGATAACAAGTAATGAATAACATTATTTGGAGGGGTGATTGATGTAGAGAGTCCAAGGGAAATTTGACTGCTTCTCCATAATCCCAGTTATGAAAATTATGTGAAGAATGCAAGAGATTCTTCAGTACATCTTTTGGTATTACCACATCTTGTGATTAAGTTCAGTTGGAATCTGTAACAACCCAATCCATGTAGTGTGGCAATAATCCAGACTATTCAGAGTTGAAGGTGAGGGTTCTCCTTCCAAGGAAAGCGCAAAGCCCTGCTGAGTTGATCCCAGAGGGTGGAGAATAAAGAATGGGTAGGAAAGAATAGTAGTTATAAATACCAGTGCCTTGTTAATAGTGTTTTGGAACAGTAACAGAAATGTACAAAATACAATGACTAGAAAAGTATCTGACATAAATGAAGCATGCTACAACAACATTTACATCATATTAATAGCTAAATACTAAACAAAATCCAGAACTGTCAAGAATTTCACAAACTTTAAAAATTTTTTTAAAGTCTGGGGATGCAAATCAGAGTGAGAGTGTTTCTCCAGCACGTGCAAAGTTTATATTCCATGCCTAGGTCTTTAAAAAAGAAATGGAATAAAAAGAGTTTTTAAACTAAAATTAGCAAAAAGGCTCTGTGAGCTGGGAGCTGAAGTTTGAACACAAAGAGCTGTGGAGGCAGTTGGGGTGGTCTACGTGCTGCCTTGGCAGGAGCTGAGGGCAGAATTAGCATGGATGGGAGGGTCCAGTGAACAGGGGGAGTTGGCCCAGAAGGCTCTGGGTGCTAGGAGCTGAGGTTTGAGCACAAAGAGCTGTGCAGTCAGTTGGGGCAGTCTACATGCTGCCTCTGTAGCAGCTGAGGGCAGAGATTGCATGGACCAGCATGTGGGCTAAGCTAGCATCCCAATACTCACCCCACCCCCACCAACTGGAACCCCAAACCTGGAACTCAGGAGAGAGTGGCTGGCATCAGATGGAATATAGTGCTCAGAGGTGTCAACACTGAAAAGACTTTTAATGAGTCTACCACCTGACCCAGCCATACCACTTCTGGGTATATACCCACAAGATGCATCCTACCACAAAATATATGTATAGTCATGTTTACTGCAGCTCTCTTCACAATAGTGAAGAGCTGGAATCAATCCAAGTTCCCCTCAACAGACAAGTGGATAGATAAAATGTGGTACATATAAACAATGGAGTTCTCTGCAGTGGTAAAGAAAGAAAATATCATGAAATTTGCAGGTAAATGGATGGAACTAGAAAGTGTTATGTTAAGTGAAGTAACAGTCCCAGAAAAGTAAAAGACGAATGCTTTCCCTCATCTTTAGCTAGTTCTAAGGCAAATTGAGCAACATTAATGTTATATTCCTCATGATCTGAACACAATCATGCTATTATATTATGAATCCCTAGACAGGTCCTAGAACTAACCTACCATTTCTTTTCAATTTTGGTATATTTCTTTCAATTTTGGTATATAATGGTGGACGTATAAGCATATTATAGTGTAACATGAAGTTAAAATGGAAAAAAGTTGAATCAAGAAATATGACATGGAAATAACACACAGTTTGTTTTCCAGAAGATACAATTTTAGTGTAGGTGTGATGTATCAGGCTGGTGTAACTTAGTCTTTCTGGGTACTAAATGACCATAAATAATACCCAGACCAATTTGGCCAATGGACCTAAAGAATAACTTTGTTCCTTGCCCTCAGAGGTCAACTAAGTCTCAGGGGAATATGCATGGGGGCATTTCCTGAAATGTCCCGCAAATGTGTGTCATCACTCTACCTTTGCAGGGAGGTCTTGAAGATCCACAAATGAGACTTCAGCCAGTGTCCACCCTATAAAGAGGAAGATCTGCTCATGCTTCAAAAAGAGAAGCCTGGTCTAGCAGGACCTGTGTCCTCAAGTGGTTGTAACTGGTGGTTGAAAAAGCAAAAGGAGCCAGGGCCCCCCTCCAACAAAAAGCAAAAACAAAAGCAAAAACAAAAACAAGTGACCCTGGAGGACCAGATCCTCAACTGAACTTGAGAAAAGAAAAACCTTGGTTAATGTGGGCTAACTGTGTGGCTTTAAGCATCCAAAAAGAAAGTATAACCAGAAATAATAATCAATAAGTTCTGAGAAATTGTACTTCAGATATAAAACTTGTGAATCCTTCAAACCTTCAGTGTCAGATGGGGACTACTAAGATACCCAGCTTGTAGACTGACTGGCTCCTGGGATTTCTGCCTCTTCTGAGTGTTGACTGCCGTTGTTGGACTACCCAGCCTATGTCATGAAGGTCATTGCAGGAAGATCAAGACAGGACACAAGCATGCTGGACCTCATTTGGGTGACCATGGTGGGGGGACCCCAGTGTGGAGCATAGGGGCAAGATTGATGGTTGTTTGGGTTTGCCAAGGAGGAACCTTCAAGCACTTTCTTGGGGAAAACTTGACATCTTTTGGTAAAAAAATAAATAAGATTATATTTAACAGTTAAAAATATTTTGTAAAATAATACTTTGTCTTTTTATTGATACAGGCTACAACCATTTATAATTTATCCTTATGCAATCCTATGGTATGTTCAATCATATAGGAATATTAATATTCATATTCTAAAAAAAAGAGAGAATGTGAAGTTATACTTATTTTTACCTGCATGAAAATTTACTGTTAAAATGTGAGCCTCTAAATGTGCTTTGGAATTAACCTATAGTTTATTAAAAATTTTTCCACCATCCTGGAATCTTCTTTGTAAGGTCATTTTCTTTGTGACAGCTTCATTTAATGAAATTTCTGGATATTATTGCAGGAAATATGAACCCACCCAAAGATGCCTGGTCTCCGTGACCTCTGAAGTTGCTGTTACAAGTCTTCGTAACATCAAGACACTTTGATTTTGTTTGCATTCAAATTGAACTTTACGTGGATGATGCCACCAAGATGGTAGCAACTAAAGAAATATTATTTACCCTCTATGAGATCCGTGATGGTCATTGGGTGCTTTGGTGGACGAATCTGGAACAAGTCCTTCTTTAACAGATATTTTTTAGTATGGAATTGTTTCAGGAGCATTCTCATTTCATGCAGTCTACTTTCCAATGAATTTCCATGTTCACATTTGATGAGATCTTGCTTTCAGCACACTTTCCTATTGCCCTAAGAAGAGTATGCGTTTTCTCTACAACTGTGGAAAATTTTTAAACAATTGCACTAATTTTTTTTTTCCGTACGTGTATGAATGTATTGTGTGCATGCAAGTCTGTGCACCCGTGACGTGCAATGCCGCGGAGGTCAGAAGAGGGCGTCGGACTCCCTGGAACTGGAGTTCTCCTGGAAATTGGAGTTTCAGACGGTCTCGGCGCCGAGGCTGAGAAAGAAAAGTAAAAAAATAGACCCACCCCGGGTCCTCTGCAAGAGCGGTACCTGCATCACTGGCGACGCTCTAACCACCGCAGGGACTAATAGCAATACCGTCCAGCCCCATACATAATTTTTAAAAACCTTGCATATATAAACAACTTTAGATGGATGAACCAACACATTCATTTCCTCATCAAATTGGAAATGTTTCATATATTTCTGTTCTCTTCATATATATTTTCTAAGACAATAAACAACAGTTCATTCTGAAGTCAGGCTGTATTTCTATTCTCTCATTATTTTCTAAGAACAATAAAACAACAGTCATTCTGCAGGCTGTAGTTTATCGCTGTCTTGGTATTTCCCCACAAAACAATTTTTAAATGCATCATTAGATTTAACTTACCTCTCCACTCAGATGCTAAGAATACTATTCATAATACAGCTTAAGATTCTCCAGTTGAAAAGTTAATCCAATGAATATTCCCTATATCAGCCTCTTGACAGTATCATCTCGTTTTCTTGCTGAAACCCCATCTAGTTGGGCTTCAACTCCATATGTAATTTTCCATTAAGATCTCACATCATTTGAATGTGCATCTATCCTCTACATTAATGTGTTATCCAGTTGGTTCTCCTAAAGAATACAGAAAAAACGGATACCGATATACTATACATAGGCATACCATATTTTGTATTGATTTGCTCGGTGACAGAGTTCAAGGAGTCAATATAGTATCGCAGTCACCAGACGCAGAACTGTGAATCCACGGGAACTGCGTCAGTACGGTGCAAGGCTGTGGTCTCTCCAGTTCAAGTCCCAATCTGTGGTGCTGATAAGGGGCCAGATGGATTTCCGGAGATTTAGCTTGCCCTGTCATCAGTAGAAGGCGTGATCCACGAGCAGGATTTGATCAACAGCTAGCAAGACAAACTTCGACTCACATGAGAGGAGAGACAAGCCACAGAGCGAAATAAAGGACCCAGCCCCTCATATCGCATGGCTTTAATACGAGCCTGCCTGGGTGGAAAGTAATGCCCCACATTTGTTGTGGGGGCACACATCCGAGACTGAGGTTAGATAGTTCCCAATCCATACGGAACGATCCTTTTCTCTTATTTATTTATTAGTCCACAGTCAAGTTACAGCCAGAATTAACCATCAACAAATGTCCCCCCCTTGTATAACTTGACACCACATCTATCCCATAAAATAGCCTCTCTTATGTTATGCTCTAAATACTCAATGTGCGAAAATGGCAAAGTACATAACCACCTAACATAGTTATCTCATGTGCAATAGCAAAGATTATTTTAGAGTAGGTGGTATTTGTCTTGAGAAGAAACTTAGTCGCTTCAGTATCTACATCCTAAATAATATTATTTAGTAATATATGATATATATATATATATAATATTTATATACAAAGCAGTCATTCTTAACCAAATAGGACAAAATTAATATCTATTATAATAACCAATTTCTGCAACTGGCCATGTGGCCTCAGCTGAATATTTAATGCCGGTGCCTTCTTCTACTACCCCCACAGTCTGAATTTACTATCCACCCATCAGCAAGCACCTGACAGGTCTTGGCTCTTTCCATGAGAGGAGTGACCACTACCTTCATCCCTGAAGGTGTCGGGGCCATTTATTGTCCTGTCCTGTCTTGGGTTGTTGGAGTTTCCCATTGACCTTAATCATAGGACATTGTAGCACCAGAAGCACCCTGCAGCATCTCCTGCCTTCCAGACATATCTAATTTCCTTGTCCTCCTGGGAGAAAACAGTCCAATTACTCCCCCTGGTAGTAAGTCGGTGGATCAATCACTCCTCCCTATATCCGACTCGTATTTCTAATCTCTTAGCTCTGTTGTCATTAAGATGGCTACATGTGGATAGCCAAATTGTCCAAGGAGAGAATCTATATCAGCCTCGGGTTCAATCGTTGTGCAGATATTTTGAGAAAGCACTCGGCTCTCTATCTGTTCAGGCGAGCTGCTGCTCTTTGGGCACAAACTTCTAGACCCGAGCCGCAAGATCAGTGATCCTTTATCATACAGAAGCAATAAATTTTCCTACTGGTCTACATAGGGTTGATAGTGAGAGGGAATTCACTCCCACCTCTCCACCCATTGGTTTCTGGACCCATGAATTGGCGATAGGACATACGCGTATAGTGTATGAAGCCCAAAGCGTCCGGGCATTCAAAGCATATACTGCCTCGGCTGAGACCTTGCCACAGCCGTCTAGAAGGTCAATGCTACTAAGTGCACTGAACTGTGTCTTCAAGTGGCAATTCATCGTGTTCTATCAAGCCAGTATTGTTCTTGCGCTAGTCGGGATTGGGGTGAGACATATAGACCACGTGGATTACCATGACCATAGGCCCAAACTGTTCCCCCGTCTTGGCTGTGAAGTGGGATTTCCTTGGGCTAACAGCAATGCTATGATATGGTAATAGCAGACGAGTGGAGATTAGAGGGCGTATGTAGAGAAGTTGCGCCATATGGCGTAGTATATTGGCAGAAGCATTCATGTACGTGCAAGGAAAGGCAATCCGATAACCAAATAAGTAGCTATGTCCTGTAGAGACAAAAAGCTGTCCCCTCCATGATGGAAATTCAATGTACCGTCACCTGCCACCAGGTTTCCTGGCTAAACAAGGTTTACCTTACACGGGAATAGCACATATTGGGGGCTCAGTTGTTGGTCTCTGTTGTTGGCAAATCTGGACACTTTCACAGCTGTAGCCAGATCAGCATTGATGATGGAAATTCATGCTGTCTGAGCCCATGCATAAGCCCCATCTCTGCCACCCTGACCACTTTGTTCATGGGTCCCACTGAGCAAAACAGTGGATAGCTGGAGAAAGGAGGCTGACACCCACGAACATGTCATCCTACTCTTGATGATTAAACTCACCTCCTGCAGATCACATTTTTGATAACATTTACATGAGGGCACACAAGTTATCTTCACTATCCTTTGACATTAAAGAGATCTCTATCCACATACTGGGCTTCCCAAATACATTCTTGTTCTCAGCCCAATTCTCCCACGTCATGCCTTCTCTCCAAGTCCTTGATCCATAGCCAAAATATTGCGGCCATAGCAGCCCATGAATCAAGGGTAGACCATTGAACTCTGAAGCGCTAATTTCTCGGCTTCAGCAAGTAACTAGTACCTTAGATCTCCAGCCAATTCGCCCAGTTGTGGCCATTTCTCTTCCAGGNGTCTGTGCACCCGTGACGTGCAATGCCGCGGAGGTCAGAAGAGGGCGTCGGACTCCCCTGGAACTGGAGTTCTCCTGGAATTGGAGTTTCAGACGGCTCTCGGCCGCCATGTGGGTGCTGGGGATCGAACCCGGGTCCTCTGCAAGAGCGGTCGGCGCTCTTAACCGCTAGGCCATCGCTCCAGCCCCATCACTAATTTTTAAACAACTGCATTTAACAACTTTACGATGGATTAACCACACATTCATTTCCTCATCAAATTGGAAATGTTTCATATATTTCTGTTCTCTCATATTTTCTAAGAACAATAAACAACAGTCATTCTGCAGGCTGTATTTCTATTCTCTCATATTTTCTAAGAACAATAAACAACAGTCATTCTGCAGGCTGTATGTTATGCTGTCTTGGTATTTCCTCCACAAAACAATTTAATGCATTAGTATTTAACTTACTCTCACTCAGATGCTAAGAATATATTCATAATACAGCTAGATTCTCACCTGAAAGTTATAAGAATATTCCCTATATCAGCTCTTGACAGTATCCTTTTTTCTTCTGAAACCCCACTAGTTGGGCTTCAACTCTATGTATTTCCCTAATTATTCATGTTTGTTCAACTAACATAATGTGTTAGTCAGGGTTCTCTAAAGAAACAGAAGCAAAAGGACGAATATATAGCTATATACAATTTATTGATTTGCTCACGTGACAGAGTTCAAGGAGTCCAATAGTAGCTGCGCTGCACCAGAGAGGCTGAGAATCCAGGGAACTGCTCAGTCTGCAAGGCTGGATGTCTCAGTAGTCCCAATCTGGTGCTGAAGGCCAGATGGATTCCGGGAGATCTGCCTGTCTCAGTAGAGGCTGGGATCCGCAGGGTTGATCACAGCAGCAAGACAAACTCACCAGTGAGAGAGAGAGACAAGCCACAGGAAAAAAAGGACCAGATCCCTATCGCATGGCCTTTAATACTGCCTGCCTGTGGAAAGTAATGCCCACATTTGGGGTGGGCCATCCGGGTTGAGGTAGTCCAATCCAAAGATCCTTTTTCTCTTATTTATTTATTAGTCCAGTCAAGTTGACAGCCAGAATTAACCATCACAAGTCCACCCCTTGTCAACTTGACACCCAATAAATAGCCTCTTCTTATGTTATGCTTAAACATCAATAGTGAACAATGGCAAGGTCATAATTCCACCTAACATGTTCTGTCTCATGTGCAATAGCAAAGCATTATATCTTAGAGTAGGTGGTAATGTCTTTGAGGAACACTTAGTGCTTCAGTATCTAATAACCTAAATAATATTAATATAGTAATATAGAATATATAGAATATATATAATATATTATAACGAGCACATTCTTAACCAAATAGGACAAAAGTTAATATCTATTATAATCCACGTTTCTGCAACTGGTCCCATGGCCTCAGCTAATATTTATGCCTGCCTTCTTCTACTACCCACTCTGAATTTCATCCACCATCAGCAAGCACCTCTGCAGGTCTTGGCTCTTTCCCGGGAGGAGTGACCCATACCTTCATCCCTGATGGGTCTGGGCCATTTATTGTCCTGTCTGGTTTGGGTTGTTGGAGTTTCCCATTGACCTTAATCATAGGACATGGTAGCACCAGAAGGCACCCTGCAGCATCTCCTACCTTCCAGACATAATCTTCGTTGCCCCCATTGTGGAGAAAAAGTCCAATTTCCCCCTGGTAGTCTGGATCAATCACTCCTCCTACTACTGTTATTCCTTCCTTAGCCTGTTGTCTTAAGGGCAGTGGAAGCCCAAAGTGGCCAGGAGGAAGTCTTAGCTTCCAGTTCAATGGAATGTTTGCTGTGTCTCCTGGCAAAAGCACTCGCCCCTTTGGGGCCAAAACTTCTAGACCAGCAGAACGCAAGGTCTTCAGTACAGGAAGCAAAAATTTTCCTACTGGGTCACTAGGTGTGATAATGAGAGGAATCACTCCCACTTCCACCCCTTGGTTCCTGGACCCATGAATTCTGGCTATAGGAGAAAAAGTACCATACAGTGGGCGCTGATTCAAAGCATATACTGCCTGCTGGAGAACCTTGCCCCAGCCCTCCAGGGTATTGCTACCTAATTGGCACTGAAACTGTGTCTTCAAGTGGCAATTCCATCGTTCTATCAAGCCAGTTGCTTCTGGGTGGTGGGGAACATGGTAAGACCAGTGGATACCATGACCATGGGCCCACTGTCCCACGTCTTTGGCTGTGAAGTGATTTCCTTGGTAAGAAGCAATGCTATGAGTAATACCATGACGGTGGATAAGGCGTTATGTAAGTCCCTGGATGGTAGTTTTGGCAGAAGCATTACGTGCAGGAAAGGCAAATCTATAACCAGAATAAGTATCTATTCCTGTAAGGACAAAACACTGTCCCCTCCATGATGGAAGTGGTCCAATGTAGTCAACCTGCCACCAGGTTCCTGGCAGGTTACCTCAGGGAATAGCACCATATTGGGGCTCAGTGTTGGTCTCTGCTGTTGGCAAATCTGGCACTCAGCAGCAGCTGTAGCCAGATCTGCCTTGATGAGTGGAAATTCATGCTGTCGAGCCCATGCATAACCTCCATCTCTGCCACCCTGACCACTTTGTTCATGGGCCCACTGAGCAACAACAGGGATATCTGGAGAAAGAGGCTGACTATCCACAGAATGAGTCATGTGATCTACTTGATTATTAAACTCATCCTCTGCCAAGATCACCTTTTGATGAGCATTTACATGAGACAAAAGTATCTTCACATCCTTTGACCATTCAAAGAGCTCTATCCACATACTTCTTCCCCAAATGTCTTTCTCACCAATTCTCCAGTCATGCTTCTCCCAAGTCCCTGACCATCCAGCCAAACCATTGGGTACAGCCCATGAATCAGTGTATAATTGAACCTCTGGCCAATTCTCCTTCCAGGCAAAATGCACAGCCATTGCATTGTGCATTTCTCTTTCCAGGTACATTGCCCGAAGTTCTGCCGACTGTGAAGAATTTCCTTCACCAGTGTCCTTTAGGGTTGTTTCAGAAATAGGCTGTAATGCTGCAGCTGTCCACCTCTGAGTGGTGCCTGCATAGTGTGCAGAACCATCAGTAAACCAGGCCCGAGTCTTCTCTTCTTCAGTCAACTGATCATAGGGCAAACCCCATGAAGCCATAGGTCTATGACTGAGCCCAGGAGGCATTGTAAAAAGAGTGGGAACCATCGGCATTTGGGCAACTTTTTCATGTAGCTTGCTTGTGCCCTCAGTGCCTGCCCAGGCCCTGTCACGTACGTACCACTTCCATTTGATCATGGACTGTTGCTGTGCACATCCTACTTCATGGTCTGGTGAGTCAGATAACACCCAGCTCATGATGGGCAGCTGAGGTCACATGGTGATTTGGTGGCCCATTGTCAAACGTTCAGTTTCCACTAAGGCCCAATAGCAGGCTAAGAGCAGTCTATCAGAAGACGAATAGTTGTTTGCAGATGAAGGTAGAGCCTTACGCCAAAATCCCAGGGACTCCACTGTGATTCCCCTATGGGAGCCTGCCACAGACTCCAGACAGCATCTCCATCTGCCAATGATACCTCAAGCACCATTGGGTCTGCTGGATCATATGGCCCTAGGGGCAGAGCAGCCTGACTAATACAGATTTTGGTACCAGGAGTGGTTCTAGAGAAACAGAATTGAAAGGATGAATTTCTTTATTGGGCTTGGTAGTCTCTGGAGGCAGCTCTCCAAACCAGTGAAAGCTAGAGTTACTGGAGGCTCTCCTGGTGGCATTAAGAGGAATGATAATTCTTGGTGCAGACTAATTGTTGTAATTATGAAGATAGATCCATTTGACTCACCTATCTCACCTCTTGTGAGAAGCAAGGAATTTAGCGACTGTATATATAAAACGTTTGAGATATTGTGGAAAAATAAAGAAAATAATCAGGATGCCTGGTTGCTCCTAGCATCTCTGGATAAAGTGATAGAGGAAAATAAGGAGCTCATCTATAAAATTAACCAGCTCCAGATTCGAAACAACAGTTTAAAAGTTTCCAAGTGTGCTCTGGAAGAGCATCTTCTCTCCAGCAGCCAAAGAGCTAAAGCGACAGAAATTCAAGCAGGAGCCCTTATTATACGTTTGGCTGATTTACAATGCAAATTTAATTCCCAGCCACGAAGAGTGTCAGCAGTTAAAGTGAGAGCACTGGTGGGGAAAGGGTGGAACCCTGAAACTTGGGATGGAGATGTGTGGGAGAACCACGATGATGAGGATTTTGAACCATAGGATTCTGAGGGATTTTCTTTATCTGAGGAATTAATCTCCTCACCCCACTTCTGGTACTAAAGTCTGCATTAGTCAGTGTTCTCTAAAGAAACAGAACCAACAGGACAAATATATAGCTACATACAATGTATTGATTTGGTCACATGACAGAGTTCAATGAGTTCAATTGTAGCTGCGTCATACCGGAGAGGCTGAGAATTCAGGGACCTGCTCAGTCCACAAGGCTGGATGTCTCAGTAGTCCAAATCTGGTGCTGCAGTCCCGATGGATTCCAGGATATCTGCTGGTCTCAGTAGATGATGGAATACATGGGGTTGATCACAGCAGCAAGACAAACTCACCAGTGAGAGAGAGGCAAGCCACCGGAATAAAGGCACCAGTTCCCTCTGGCATGGCCTTTAATACTGCCTGCCAGCGGAAGGTAATGCCCACATTTGGGGTGGGCCATCCGGGTTGAGGTAGTCCAATCCAAAGATCCTTTTTCCTCTTATTTATTTCTTAGTTCAGTCAAGTTGACACCAAGGATTAACCATCACACATAAAATCATCCTGTTAAATTCTAATGATAGTGTTTTAGGGTTTCTATACACAGCAGTTCCAATACTTTCTCACATTCTTTCCCCAAACCAAGGCCTATTGTTGATGAATATCTATTACTGTAAGAGCCCCAGTACTTGGTAGCAATTTTCTATGATATTTTTCTTATTGCTATGACAAATTCTCTGATGAAATCAATTTAATGAAAGGAGAATTTATTTCAGCTAGAAGTTTGAGGGTGAGTAAATCGTTGTGAGGGAACAATGGTACTAGCAGTGCACAAGAGATGGTCAGTTTGTTTGTTTGTTTGTTTTGCATTTTCTTGCTGTAAATTATTTTTAGCATTTTTTGCCGTGAATACTTTTTCATGTTTTATTGAAGTTTTGTGCATTTCATAGATTATTTCTCATTCCAATATAGACTGATCTCCCTGTCCATTTCCCCCACCCCATCCAGAGTTCCTATACACTGCCATTCCTTCCTCGTATATTTTTCTTTTTTTTTTTCTTTTTCAGTAATTCATTTATTTCACAGTGTTTATTGATAGATACAAGTATATAAAATCAGGGCATGAACATGATTTCATAGATTAAGTGGACTTAATTTCAATACTGTATTAAGGGAACAATTCAAATTCTCACCATTTGTTTCACACCCACAAAACCCACTTCAAGGGCATTAACAATCTCTCCAATCTGATCAGTTTTGTGCAAGTAAACGATGTATGTTTCTTTCTTTAAAAAGGCTTGTGCACTTGCTCAGGTTCAAGGATATTGAAATCTAGCACATAAAGCCCATTACTAGAGGTAGAAATATAGGGAACATATTATTATGGCAACAACCATCAATTACAGTTAAGGATTTTCTGTAACAACCAAATGGATAATTTAATATTGCAACAACTCAACTATTACTGAGCGAAGTGCATTTCTACAATATTCAATGTTGCTATTCAGGTTTCTAACTTTAAACAGCCTATGTTAACTGGCAGCAAAGAAGGTCCTTACAATGGACTGCCTCTGTTTGAGAACCTATGATGTAATTATTGCATGCTGTTAGTATGCTATCTAAACATTAAAGATATTCCTATAATATTTGATGGTAGACTATGATTAAGACATTACACTACAAAAAAAAAAACTTTATGCAGAAGAAACCCTTACTGACCTGCTTCTGCTTTAAATATTGTGCCCCCAAATGAAGTCCAGTAAGCACACATCCTTGTCTTAATGCCTTGCATTGGCCTTCATGATACTGCCAAGGTAATCCAACAATGGCAGTCCACATTTTGAGGAGGCTGAGTTTCCATTAGCTGCTTAGTTCACAAGCTGAGTGTCTCAGCAGTCCTCAGTCCACATTGGAAGGCTAAAAAGTTAAAAAAAAAAAAACAAAAAAAAACCAAAAACTGTATCTCATATCTTTGAGTAGTGCCAAAAACAGTGACATCTACAGAGCATATGCGCCTGCCTGTAAAAATTGTAGACAGACCAAACAATGGTGCTCTTTATTTATTTATTTATTTATTTATTTTTGTCTTTTTGTCTTTTTAATAAGATCTCAAGTTTTGTGTCTGCATTGCAATTTCTCTGGTCTTATTATTTATTTCTGGTTGCACTTTCCTTCTGGATGCTTAAGGCCATACAGATAGCCCAGATTAACCAATGTTTTGTTTTGTTGAGATCAGTTGAGGATGTGGTACTCAGGGGTCTCTTGGGGTTTCATTTGGGGGGGGGAGGGGGAGCCCCTTGCTTCTATCAGCTCCTCATTCACCAGTTCCATCTACATGAGGACAAAATCAGGTCTTGCTAAACCAGGCTTCCTTTTCTGAAGCATGAGCAGACATTCCTCTTTATAGACAGGACACTGGCTGAAGTCCCATTAGTGACTCTCCAAGACCTCCCTGAACAGGAAGAATGGTGACCCACCTCTGCAGAACTTTTCAAAAGAGGCCCCCACGTATAATCCCCTAAGACTTGGTTGACCTCTGAGGGCAAGGAACAAAGTTGTCCCCCAGGATCCTCGGCCAAATTGGTAGGGACTTCAGGTATGGTCCTTAAGAACCCAGACAGGCTAAGTTGCACCAGCCTGTTACATTGCACTTATATTAACATTGTATCCTTTGGAAACAAACTGGATGTTATTTCCATAGCATATTTCTTGATTCAAATCTTTATATTTTAATCCCATATTACTTTAAAAGATGAACAGATGTCCTCCATCATATACTAAAAGTCCAACAACTGACAATACATGTAAGGTCAGCTCTAGAACCTGTGTAGGAATTCCAAATACAAGAGCACAGTTGTCTTTAGATAGTGAGGAATATAATATTCACGTTGCTCGTTTTGACTTATACCTAGGTATTTGGTACTAGCACCCACAGATAAGGGATACCATTCGTTTTTTATTTTTCTGGGACTGTATTATTTCACTTAGCATAAAATCTTCTAATTCCATCCATTTACCTGCAAATTTCATGATGTCATCTTTCTTTGTTGCTGCATAGTACTCCATTGTGTACATGTACATTTTTTGTATCCACTCATCAGTTGTGGGGTATCTGGGATGGTTCCAGCTCTTTGCTGTTGTGAAGAGAGCAGCAGTAAACATGGCTGTACACGTATATCTGCTGTAGGAAGATTCTGATGGATGTATACCCAGAAGCTGTATGGCTGGGTCAAGTAGTAGGCGCATTTTGAGTCTTTTAAGGGTTCTCCATACTGTTTTTCATAGTGGTTGTACAAGATTGCATTCCCACCAGCAGTGGATGAGTGTTCCCTTTTCCCCACACCCTCTCCAACATTTGGTATATTTTTCTTGATCCTAGCCAGCTTTATAGGGATGAGGTGATATCTTAAAGTGGTTTTAATTTGCATTTACTTAATTATTAGCGATGTTGAATACTTTTTGCCACAGGCTAACCCAATCAGATTTCTTTCACCTGCATGAAATCAGAGTCTGTACAGGAGGGCACAGATTAGGCGAAATAATAATTGGACGTGACACCAGAGAGTTTTTGGATCTAGTGTTACTGAGAGCAAGTTGAGTTTTTCTACAGGCAGGCAAAGCGGCTGGAAAGCCGGCAAGAAGGGGGAAGGGTCGAGGTGGCAGGCAGGGGATTTGCATTTCCTCTGGAACAAAGGGCTTATTGCCTTAGCAAATTCGCACCTGGGCTTACAAGGCCAACAAGATAAGTCAATGAAAGTTTACAGCTCACACTGTCTTGATAAGCAATAAAACAGCAGTCTTAGAATCACAAGCCATTCACAGTCTTTGTTTCTTTTGAAGTTTCAATTTGATGTTTCTCATCCTTCCTGGGGCTAGAACTTTCCCAAGGATGTTTGTTATCTCTAGGTTGTGATTTAAGCCACAAGCCTGAAAGGGCCTTTCAGCTCTTCATTAATTACACAGTGTTTTT
Source organism: Rhizomys pruinosus (assembly GCA_009823505.1). NCBI lineage: Eukaryota > Metazoa > Chordata > Mammalia > Rodentia > Spalacidae > Rhizomys > Rhizomys pruinosus. The sequence goes on from VZQC01003661.1 coordinate 1,220,668, forward strand.
CTTAAAGGAGAAATCCCTGCCATGTGCCTCTAACTGTTACACTTTAATTTGTATAACTGTAGCTAAACTTTATCTTACTAACTTTATTAGACGTAGCTTTCTGCTTAAAGGACTGAGTCTTATTATTATTAAGTTTGGAAGGACACTTTTATTATTTGTAAGTAACCTATGATCTCACTTAGTGTAATGTCTACAATATCTTTGTGGGGACTTTTAGGACAAAGGAGCCTTTAAATGTTGTATCTCTGTATGATTTTACTTAGGTTCATGAGGCTTCTGTTTGCCTCATTTATTTTTAAACATGTTTAACTGTCCCTTGTCTGGGACTGAGGTTGTACTGGGCTCAGGAGGAGAGTCAAAAGACAGTGTACAAAGTCCAACACTCATGAAACATAACATCTTTGTAATGCATCGTGATCTTAGAAGCTGAGGCCGGGTACTCTGTCACTGACCACCAGGGAGCTTATCCTCGGGAGGCACATATCTCCTCGTCCATTATTATGCTCACACAGACGACGCCGGAGTTGGTGTGGCACTTTTAATGATGTTTTTCAGCCATCTCCATTTCCTTGCATGTGAATTCTCTGCTCAGCTCTTTACTCCATCTTTTGAGTGAGTCGTTTTTTTTTGTTGTTGTTGTTGTTTATTTGTTTGTTTGGTTGGTTGTTTTTCTTACTCCTTTGTTTTTTGAGTAGTTTATATATTCTGGAAGTCAATGCTCTATCAGATGAATAAGCAGTGAAGGTTCATTCCCACTCTGTGGGTTTGCTCTTTACTTCCTTTATTGTTTCTTTTGCTGTACAAAAACTTTTGAGGTTAATAAGGTCCCACTTTTCAATTGTTGACCTTATTTCCTGTGCAGCTGCTGTCTGATTTAGAAAGTCTCTTCCTACACCTATGTCTTGTAAGCTGCTGGTAACTTTTTCATCTAATACCTTTAGGGTTTTGGGTTTCAAATTGAGGTTTTTGATACATTCAGAGTTGATTTTTGTGCAGGGTGAGAGGTTGGGGTTTAATTTTATTTCTCTACAAGTGGTGATCCAGTTTTGCCAACCCCATTTGGTGAAGATGCTGTCTCTTCCTTCATTGAGTCTTTTTGGCCCCCTTGTCAAATATAAGGTGGCTGAAATTGTATGTGCTCAAATTTGGATCTTCAGTTTTGTTCCATTGGTGTACAGGTCTATTTTTCTGCCTACAGGTTGTTTTTATGACTATAACCCTGTAGTATAAAGTCTGTATAGAGATCCCTTCTGTATTGCTCTTTTCACTTTGGGTTGCTTTGGCTATTCAGACCCTTTTCTTTGTCCAAATGAATTTAAGGATGTTTTTCCAAGTATGTGAAGAAAGTCTTGGGGTTTTAATTGGGATTGCATTAAATTTGTATATTAATTTGGGTAGAATGGACATTTTTACTATATTAATTTTTCCAATCCATGAGCATGGGAGGTCTTTCCATCTTCTAATGTCTTCTTCAATTTCCTTCTTCAGGAGTTTATAATTTTTGTTGTAGACATATTTGGTGTCTTTGGTTAGCTTTATTCCTAGGTATTTTATTGTTTTTGAGGCTACTGTGACTGGGAAGGTGTATTAGTCACTTTTCTGTTGCTGTAATAAGCCACCATGACCAAGGGAACTTATAAAAGGAAGAGTTTATTTGAGCTTACGATTGATGGTTACAGGGAATTAAAATCCATTGTAGTGGGAAGCATGGTGGCTGGTGCTGGAGCAGCAAGCCGAGGGTCACATCTTGCAATGAGCACAGGAAGCAGAGAGAGAGACACTGGAGACCACAAGGCTTGTTAAACTCACTAAGCCTGCCCCCAGTGACATACTTCCTCCAGCACGGCCACACTTTCTAAGACCTCCAATAACAGTGCCACCAACTGGAGACAAAATATCTGAATACTTAAAGCCTATGGGGGGACACTCTCATTCAAACCACCACAGAAAGTCTCCTTGTATTCCTTCTTCAGTTGCTTGTTGTTGGTGTAAAGAAATGCTACTGATTTTTCTAGATTAATTTTGTAACCTGCCACTTTACTGAAACCTCTAATCATTTCTAGGAGTGTTCTGGTAGAGTTTTTAGCATACCTTAGGTAAATTATCATATTGTCTGCAAAGAGGGATAATTTTACTTCCTCTTTTCCAATTAGTGTTCCTTTGATTTCCTTTTCTTGCCTTACTGCCCTAGCCAGTGTTTCAAGCACTATATTGAAGAGGAGGGGTGAAATGGGGCAGCATTGATGAGTTCCTACCTTTGTGGGGAATCCTCCTAACTTTTCTCCATTTAGGATGATGGTGGCTCTGGCTTTCTTTTATATGGCTTTGATTTTATTGAGGAATGATCCTTCCAGTCCAATTCCCTATAGTACTTTAATCATGAAGTGATGCTGTATTTTGTAGAAGGCCTTTTCTTCATTGATTGAGATGATTGTGTGGTTTTGCGCTTCAATCCATTTATGTGTTTTATGATATTTACTGATTTTTGTATGTTGAAACATCCTTGTATTTCTGGTATGAATCCAACTTGATCATGATGGATGATATTTTTGATGTGGTTCTGTATATGGATTGCTAGTATTTTGTTGAGGATTTTTGCATCTGAGTTCATTAATGAGATGGGTCTGTAGTTCTTTTTTTTGGGTTGCATCCTTGCCTGGTTTGGGTATTAGAGTGATGCTGGCTTCATCGAAGGAATTTGGGAGATTTCTCTCTGTCTGCGTCTTTCGGAACAATTTGAGTAATAATGGTTGTAATCCTCTTTAAATATTTTATAGATTCCTGCTGTGAAACCATCTGGGCCTGGACTTTTTTAGTTGAGAGGTCTCTTATTATATTTTCAGTTTATTCATATATTATGGGTCTGTTTAAGCTGGCAGTCTTTTCTTTGTTTAGCTTTGGTGATTCGCTGGATTGCAGATATTCATCCATTTCTCTTAGGTTTTCAAATATGGTAGAGTATAAGTTTTTGAAGTACTCCCATATGATTGTCTGGATCTTTTCACTGTCTGTTGTTATATTTCCCCTTTTACTGTGAATTGTATTGATATGAATTTGCTCTTTCTTTATTTTGGTTAACTGGGCTAGAGGTCTATCTTGTTTATTCTCTCAAAGAACCAACTTTTGGATTCGTTAATATTTTGTACTGTTTTCTTTGTTTCTATTTCATTAATTTATTCTCTGATTTTTGTTATTTCTTATTGTCTGTTGCTTTTAGTGCTCATTTGCTGTTGTCTTTCAAGTGTTTTTAGCTGCAGTGTTAGCTCACTTATTTTTGCGCTTTCTATTTTTTTTTTTTAACGTGGGCACCCAGGGCTATAAACTGCCCACTTAGGACTGCTTTTAAAGTGTCCCGTATGTTTTGTTGTGTTGTACTGTGATTGTCATTTAGTTCAAGGAATGCCTTTATCTCTTTCTTATTTCCTCCTTGATGCATTCATTATTCAGGAGTATGTTATTTAGTCTCCATATGTTCCTGTGGGTAGCAGGACTTGTCGTGTTGTTGATATTGAGCGTTATTGCACTATGGTCTGATAGAATGCATGAAATTATTTCAATTTTTTTGTATTTGTCAAGGTTTTTTCTGTGCCCAAGAATGGGTTCAATTTTGGAGAAATGTTCCTTGGGGTGCTGAGTAGAAAGTATATTCTCTGGCGTTTGGGTAGAATATTTGGTAGATGTCTGTGAGGTCCATTGTCTGTATTGTTCATTTCAGTTGTTTCTCTGTTTATTCTTTGCACAGCTGATCTGTCCAAAGGACTGAGTGGGGTATTGAGTCCCCTGCTATGAGTATGCTGGGGTTATTCTGTGCCTTAAGGGCCTGTAGAGTTGTGTTTGTAAAGATCAGGGCACCGGAGATTGGAGCCAATGTTCATGACTGTGAAGTCTACATGGTTAATTTTCCCTTTGATAAGGCTGTAATGGCCCTCTTTGTCTCTTCTAATTGCATCTATTTTGAAGTCTATTTTGTCTGATATTAAAAGAGCAGTTCCTGGTGCTGGAAAGGTATCCTAGCGGTTAAGAGCACTGACTGCTCTTGCAGAGGACCTGGGTTCAATCCCCATCACCCATATGGCGGCTGAGAATGGTCTGTAACTCCAATTCCAGGAGAACTCCATTTCTACGGGAGTCTGAGACTCTCTTCTGACCTCCGCGGCACAGCATGACACAGGTGCACAAACCAATATGCAGACAGTATATTTGCTTGGAATATTTTTTCAATCTTTTCACTTTAAGTTGGTGCCTATCTTTAAGGGCGAGATGGGTTTCTTGTAGACAGCATATAGATGGATTCTATTTCATAATCCATCCTCCCAGTCTATGCCTTTTCATTGGAGAGTTTAGTCCATTAATATTTAAGGTGATAATTGAGAGTTGTGTGTTTCTTCCTTTCACTTTACTATCCATTTTTGGTTTTAGTCTAGGTTTCTACTTCTGCAATTCTGTTTTTACTAATTTCAGTTTCAGGGTGTCTAGGGGTAGTTGCTTTCCTCCTCTGTCATTTGAATTCCTTCAAGCACTCTCTGAAGAGTTATTTTTCCAGACATGTATTTTTTCATATTATTTACATCATGGAAGATTTTTCTCTTTCCTTCAACTAGAATTGACATTTTTGCTGGGTATAGTATCTTGGGTTGTCATTGATAGTCTTTTAGCACTGGGAATGTTTTGGTCCACGTCCTTCTTGCTTTCATAGTTTGTGCTGAAAAGTAACCTGTAATTCTGATAGGTTTCCCCTTATATGTAATTTTTTATTTTTCTTTTGTGGCTTTCAGAATTTTGTCTTTGTTTTGGGCATCTAATGTTTTAACTATGATATGGCAAGGGAAGTTTCTTCTCTGGTCCAGTCTATTTGGTGTTCTACGTGCATCTTGTATTTGTATGGATTTGTCTTTTTGTAGTTCGGGGAAATTTTCGTCTATTATTCTGTTGACGATCTGATCAATACCATTCTCTTGGGATTCTTTTCCTTCCTCTATCCCTATGATATGGAGGTTTGATCTTTTCATGGTGTCCCACATTTCCTCACTCCATTCTTGTGTATTTTTAAACTTTTCATAATCTTTACTTGAGCTTTCTAGTTGTTCTGTGTTACCTTCTATGTCTGATATTCTTTTTTTTTTTTTTTTTTTTTTTTTTTTTTCTCTCTTTTTTTGTTTTTTTGCTTTTTTTTTTTTTTTNTTTTTTTTGCTTCCTCCATTCTGCTTCTGTGGCTTTTTCCCATTCTTTCCTGTTGATTGGTTGATTGCTCGATTTCCTTTTGTTATTTCATCTTGTGTTTCCTTTATTATTTCTACGTCCTTTTGGAGCTTCTCAATCTTTTCTTGTACCTCCTTGTCTAGGTCTTTTCTGACTTTTTCATTCTTCTTAGTTCTTTGACTTCTTTGAATATATCTGTGATTGTTAATTTACAATCTGTATCCTGGGCTATCTCAACAGAGATCCCTTTGAAGTGGTCCACCACAGGCTCTGTAGTGATTGGTGTGGGTTTATTCTGGGCTTTTCCCATATTCCTTTTGTGTTGTGCTCTTGGTATGTCTTTTACGTTTTGCCTGTATTCTTGTGTGAATCTCTAGTGTCTCTTCACCGTGATGGAGGAATGCTTTCCTTGACTCCTTTAGGTTATGTCAGTGTACTCTCCTTATTTATGGGGTGTTGACTTGCTTAGATTTCAGGTTTTCAATTTTGGTTTTATATTGGAAGGTATAGTTCACACTTCCCTACCTGTTTCCAAAGAACTGGGTGTGTAACAGCCCCAATGACACATTATGGGCACTGTAAGTCCTCTGCTGCCAACCAGTTCTTCTGGGTTGGTTGTAGGACTTATTGGAACCTCTGTCTGGAGATCCAGTGGGTGGGGGTGGTTGTTCGCTTTTTATGGTACCCTGTAACCCAGCTCTCTCTTATGACTCAGCAACAGCCTCTATCCTACTCAGGCTAAAGTCTACAAGCTTCACCTCCCAGAGTTCTCTGCTCCTGACTAGCCTGCCTGCCCACAGGCCTGTGCCCCAGCTTTCTGATGTGGCCCAGTAGCAGCCTCTATCCAACTCAGGCTAAAGTCTGCATTCCTCACCTCCCAGGATTTTCTGCTCCCATCTAGCCCACCTGCCCACTGGCCTGCGCCCCAGCTCTCTGCTGTGGCCCAGCAGCAGCCTCTATCCAATGCAGGCTAAAGTCTGTGTGCCTCACCTCCCAGGGTGCCCCCGTATCTTTCTCTGATTCCTTGACAAGTTTTTCAAGCCAACTGTTATAGAGGTAATCTCTTATAAAACTGGTAAAACTGTCTTCTTTAATGGACTAATAGACATAGGAAGTGTGAAAATGATTATTCTCTATTCAGAACCAAATATAACACTAAAGTCTCCTCAAGCTGTGCATTTAAGCAAAATATAGTAATATAGGAGAGCTCTGATATCAGCAATGGATTATTCTACCAAGGAGATGTTGGCCAGGAGATCCAAGCACCCCCCCAAAAAAAGGTAAAGGCTTCTTGCCTGTAACTGTAAACTGGGATACCTGCAAGAAGAGAGGTGATAAGGCCCTGATGTCGAAGACCTGATGTAAGCATGGGAAAGATGTATTGAGATCCCACTTGCAAGTGTACAGAGAGTGTTACCAAAGGCCACTAAACCAATAAAGCAAATATAGGTCTCCTTGAGTCAAGCAAGACTCCTCTGTTAGCACCAGCTACACCCCAACTGCCTGGAAGTACTGTGCAGCAGTGGCAGCCATATGTCAGTATATTACAAATCTAATTGGCTATTAGCTCTCTCCTTGGAGGAATAACCCACGGCTGATGCCACAAGCTTACATCCTCTAACGGTTAGGAGATGTTATAAGCCACAGTAAGACCCTGTCATATTTTACAGAAAAAACATAATTCATGGATTAACATAACCATCCAAACATCTGTGTCTATACCACAGTAACCTACCATAACAATTAGTACTGTTTAAATACCTATATACCTAATTACTTGTGCTTCATTACTAGGATTGAAAGGATATTCCTGGAAAAACTCAGCCCGTGAAAGGAAGCAGCCAGAATTGACCACAGTCCAAAACAACAGCTCCAGAGAAAGTAGAATTTTTTGCCTCTTGTCCACCCGTGCCATTTTCTAAGTCTAGGGAACAATCTTCAGAAGAGGGTGCGTGGTAGAATGTAAGGGCTCAGATTGGGGTGAGTGGTGAAACTATAGTAATACAGACTGGACACTTATATGATCAACTTGATTGTACAAGCCCAAGCTGGATGGTGGGACCCTTGGTCTGTGTGGATTTGGTCACAACTGCTTGCAAATTGGTTTTACATGAAGGATGCTTGTACTCATAAATTATTACTTATTGTTAAAAAATGAAAAAAAAATAAAGAAAAAAAAGGTTTTCAATTTAGAGGATTATTTTTCTTGGGGGAACTTTATTGTTCCAGTCGATTCCCATTCCCAGTTCCTCTGCTGCTGAATTTGCCTCCAATTTGTATTGCTTCAACATATGTTCACTTTGTGGAAATAGAGGTGAATGCTGTTTCTTTTGTTATTGTCGTTGTTATTGTTGTTTATTTTTAAGGGATTCTACAATATAATGACACAGTTGTTTGCAGATAACATTGATGTTACTCACTATGTCATACAATTAGGTAATTGGTACATTTTGCAAGTATCTATGTCCAAATTTTGAACAATCGAAGGTTCCCATAATCCAGTTGGAGAAGCTTGTATGCACAGGCATGTTGATCAATTAGGAGTGCAGACTATATTCCTGTAGTCTCATGATTCATCCCTATCTCTCTGCAGCCCTTACAATCTACCATGCCTCCTCTTCCACAGCTTGTTCCCTGGGATTTGGGAAAGGGGCAAAAGTGGGTGAGAAGAAAAGAGTCTAATTTCTTTGGAGTTGTCATTTTGGACTCTAGTCTGTTCAGTTTGTTTCCCTTCATGGGTTGACAGATTTTCCAATGATACCCTTTTAGTCATACTAACAAAGCACAAGCTATTGGATATACAGTCATTTAAGCAGTACTAAATATTATGTCAAGCTAAGCTGTGAGCATAGACACAGATGCTTGGATGGTATGCTAATCCGCAAACTGTGGTTTCTCTATAAAGTGTGACAAGTTCTTATTGTGGCTTATAACATCGCCTAACCACTAGAGGACATAAGCTTGTGGCATCCACTGTGAGTTATTCCTCCAAGGAGAGAGCTAATAGCCAAATAGATTTGGGATATATATAGACACTTGGCTGCCACTGTTGCACAGTATCTCCAGGCTGTTGAGGTGTAGCTGATATTGACGGAGGAGTCTTGCTTGTCTCAGGGAGACCAATATTTTGCTGTATTGCTTTAGTGGCCTTTGGTAACGCTCTCTAGCATTTCAGAGGCCAGTTGTATGCTAGCAAGTGACGTCTCATAACATTTTTCATGCTCACACCAGGTCTTCGACAACAGGGACTTACTGCCTTTCTCCTTGCATATATCCCACTTATAGGCAAAAGGCCTTTATAATTTGGGGGGGGGGGTTTGAATCCCCTAGCCAACATCTCCTAGGCAGAATAATTCATTGCTGATGTCAGAGCTTTCCTGTAGTAATATATTTTGCTTAATTACACAACTTATAAACACTTTACTATTGAATTTGGCTCTAGATAGAGAAATATCCTTTCACAGTTCCTATGCCTATCAATCAGTTAATACGTTGTGCCTGTTTTATAGGAAATTACCACTGTAACAATTGGCTCTAATTTACAGTTAGGGAGTGATTTCATTACCATCATGTTTTTCTTTTTCCTATAAAGGGGAGAGGTAGGAAGATTTCTCAGTATCTGGAAGGTAAACTTCATTAGGGCCCATTATAAACAGTTAACTCCAATAGTCTTCAGAGAAGCTTTATCCACAAAGTATTGGATATTTTAAGGCTTAGTGAATTGTTTATATTAGTTAAATTTAGGTGTAGGTTTTGGTGAAAATGGTAATACAAGTGAATGCTGTTTCTTAGCTGGTGTCCCTATTTATCCCCTTTTATTTTTTCCATGAACCTCAAATAAGAGGGGTGCTATCCATATTTTGAGTCAGTATTCTGTTTTCAATGAAAAGTTTCAGTGGAAACATTAGCCCCACAACAAGTGTTTCTTGGGTAATTCTTAATGCAGAAAAATGGATAATGATAATCTTAACCTGCTTCTGTTCCTGCCTTTGAGAAATCATTAATTTTAAGACTTGATGGAAACTAAAGATCCATGTTTTATAACTTACAGTAATAGAAGAGCAATATAGGCCCTACTTCTCCTGGGAACAAGAATCTTATCTATCTTATTTTAAAAGTGACATGAAATGCCATAGCTTGGAAATTGGACAATCATCATTTGAAGAAAATCTGAAGGAAAAAAAATCATTTATTTGGTAAATCAACTTTACAAAAAAGAGAATAACTTATTTAGTATGTTGTGCCTGAGACACAGATTTTTGTAAAAGTCATTAAACCTGTAAGTAAGAAAATGACATTGATTTAATTTGAGTATGTAAATATTATATAACTGAGAATATTTTGTCCCAGTTTATACATACATCACTCAACAGCACTAGTTCGCATTGTGATGTGAACAAAATATCAAGAGCTATCAGTTAGTGAAAGATCACTGTCCGCATCTTCTTAATTTTTAGCTAAGAAGCAAGATCCCATTGTCTGTAAAAAGAACAGACTGACAGTTATATATTGAGGCTATGAGAAAAGCAAAACAATTTTAAGATAGATCCCAAGGATGTAATTGGTTAAAAGAATACTGGAAATTTGTAATCACTGCTTATATATTAAAACAAAGAGTGAATAAGTTACAACCAATAAAGCAAACCAAAATGTAATGCAGGATCCTGATAGAGAAAGAAAGGTGTCATCATGGACTTTGCAGGTAAATGGATGGAACTTGAAGCCATTATGCTAAGTGAAGTAACACAGTCCCAGAGAAAACAAAGGGTGAATGGTTTCCCTCATTTGTGGATGCTAACACCAAATCCCTAGTTGAAAGGCAAGCTGAACAGCATTATTGTTATGTTCCTTTTTATCTGAAAGCAACTGTGTTTGTATAATGTACATCTCTTATGGGCTCTAGAATCGACCTACCACTTATTTTCAGACTGCAATTACTGTAGATGGGTGGAAGGTATGTATTCATATTTAGAGCAATATAAAAGTAAATGGAGAAAATGTGAATTCCTGAACATATTTTTGAATTAACATAAAATTTATTCTCAGAGGTCAAAATTTTGATACATATATGATGGTTATATATGCATATGTTGGAGCTATACAAAGGTTAGGGAAAAATAACAACATAAAGACTGGGTTAAAGAACTGAATGATACAGTTAAACTCTGCCCAAAACAGCAAGCCTCTGCAGTGAAAATCTTTTGAAAGACTGAGAGAAAGATTCAAGACAGGTATGGAGGAAGGCATAAACAAGGGTAGGGTGGGAATAGGGCAAGGGGAAGTGTCTAAATTGGACTGAAAAACAATGAATGAAATACACAATTCATCAATAAATGTATTTTAAAAAATAAAAAGAAAACTTGTCTTTCTATTTCAGTGTACATACATTTTTCTTGAATAAGATAATTTTATTATTTTAATGGTGTACATGTGTAAGTATAAATGGACTTACCTTTATTTTTATTTTTGTATGAGTATTTTTTTCTCACATATATTTACTGGACCTGTATATTACAATGACTACAGAGAGCAGAAGAGGGTGTCAGATCCCTTAAAAATGGAGTTATGAATGGTTGTTGGCCAACATGTCAATGCTTGAAACAGAACCTGGGTAATCCCCAAGTGCAGGCAGTGCTATTAAACACTGACCCATCTCTCTAACCCCATATATTACACTGTGATCCGTTCATGAGTCTGAAGTTGCTGGGGAACATTTTATTCTAGGGAGTAACTGTTTGAGTCATTTCAGTTAATTTGTGGCATGTCTCCAGTTATTTGAAGATGTGAAGGATGGCGAAAGCAGTGGCAGCCACAGGGTAGCTGCACTTACCAGTAGGATAGGCAAAACAACTTTGCTTTTTTTTTTCTTTTTCTGTTTGTCTTTTTACTAAAATCTCAAGTTTTATACCTGAAGTACATTTTCTCAGGACTTGCTATTTATATATTTCTAGTTATACTTTCCTTGTGGATGTATAAGGACACACAGTTAGCCCAAAATTAACCAATGTATTTATTTTCTCAAGGTCAGTTGAGGATTTGTTTTTCAAGGGTCACTCATATTTTGGGGGAGGGGAGGGAGCCAGTGCCTCCTTTTAGGTTTTCAATAACCAGTTCCATCCTTTTGAGGACAAAGTCAGGTCTTGCTAGACCAGGATTCCCTTTTTGAAGCATAAGCAGACTTTCTTCTTTAAAGACAGGACACTGGCTGAAGTTCCATTAGTAGATGTTCAAGACCTCCCTGCACAGGAATATGGGTGACTCACATATGTAGGACATTTCAAGAGATGTGTCCATGCATAATCCCCTGGGACTTAGTTGACCTATGAGGGCAAGGAACAAAGTTATCCCTTAAGAACCTTGGCCAAATTGGTATGGGCATTAAGTACGGTCATTAGCATACAGAAAGGCTAAGTTACAACAGCCTGATACTTTTAACTACTCTATAATATTTTAGAAAAGGCTTGGACAAAAGCTCAAACAGCCTTGTATAAGAAGCACTCCCATAAAATAAATACTGTGGTTAGACATAAGGTCGTGACAAACTAGTTTCTTCCATATTCCTTTGATCTTATATTGTGCATTTCATACTATATAACTTGATCATATATAGACTCTCCCTTATCTGCAACCACCAGTAGTCCCTACAGATTTCAGGCATTCTTTCATATATGTTAAAGGTTATTGAATCAAGCTTGTGGCCCCAAAGTTCCCTTAGTGTGACTCTATTCACTGGAGCCTTGTCAACCTTTTAGCATCACTCCGGGAAAGAAGAACAACTCGCCCACACTCATCAGTGAACACTTGTCTGTAGTTACACAGTGAAGTTTGGGTCATTTTACCCATTTCCCCAGTTGTGTGCTGAGACTTCAGCTGGTTAGAGTTTGTATGAATCCTGTACATATGAGTAGGTTCCCAGTGTCCTGGAAAATTCTGTTTCCTTGAAGTCATCCACAACCCCTGGTTCGTACTGTCTTTCTGTCCCTTTTTCAACAATGGGTTTGAACACTGGGTTCCAGAGATTTAATATAGGAGTATGAGTTCTATCTAGGGAAACACACTCTGCAGTTTCTTCTTCTCTGCATTTTAACCAGCCTTGGTCTTCTATGTTAATCAGGACCTGTTGCATGAGGATGCTTCACTGTTGTGCGTTGAGATGCACCAATATATTTTCTGTCTCCTGCTCCATTATGTTCCCTGAGCATTAGATGTAGAATTTGCAATGTAGATGTATCACGTAGAGCTGAGGAACTCAACAAACTTATTCTCTGCATTTTACCAGTTGTGAAGCTCTGTAATAGTCTCCATCTTTTGCAAAAGATGAATGGATATATATATATATATATATATATNAAAAAAAGATAAATTTCATGTGAGATATATATATATATATATATATATATCTGTAGCTATAATGGTACATATTTAACATACAATGAGATATTACATTGATTTTTCTCTAGTATCCATGCACTCTCCAGCTATATGTTTTTGGATATGTTTATAGTATCATATATGTCTTCCTTTCCATTGAGTAGGCAATAAGTTCAATTAGATACCTGTTGATTTTTTTCCCAAGGTAAAACTGCTACTACTAAACCAAAAGCAATAGTTTGCAGTGTCATCATCTGATTATTTTTGTGGTTATTAGGCTTTACAACTCTGTTGGATATTTGAATGGATTTTTCCCTTAGAAACTTGCATACCATTAAGAGGGAAGGAAGGAGACAAGGTTATATAATAAATTTTTTTAAAATTGTGAACTCTATAGTTATTTCATTCTCAAAGGCACTAGGGTATAGTTAAATAACAAAATTTTCCCCAGGTTATATGAATCAATATATGCTCAATATTTTTATCTACATTGAGAAAAGGAATCGTGTTTTCCTCTTGAATATATTAGCTGTTTTTAGTCAATCCCTGTCCTTGATTTGTGGCCCATCTATTTTATTTTTCTGATTTTGCATATAATGGACTTATATTTAATCCTGTCCCATATATATTAAAACGGTGTGTGTTGCCTTATTTCAGCATAGTAAACTTTTGTTCTTTGTAAGTAACCTGGATTGCTTAGTTATAGAATCTAACTATGATTACTAGATAATGATTCTCTATGACACACCATGATTTTCTGCTACATACAGGAAAATTCCCAGGATTGCTGCTGACAGTGATAACTTTTTTGGCATCTGTGCATTTTCCTCTGTATATAGTACTGTACAAATTTGTTTTAAAAGGTTCCTGAGTTATTGATTAAGGCTGAAGACAAAGAACCCATATTGAAAATTAAACTATCATTTATATCTGTAAATTCAACAGTCACAAAGGCACTGAGAGCTATCTGAGGTTGGTTGAATGGAACTTTTTAATTAAGGAAAGCAGAAAAATATGTAGCTTTAAGACCAATGTAAGGGAAAGTTCATCTTTCTTGTTCAACGTTAGGCCATTTTTTCTTACAGTAATTGTTCTCTTTCCAAAGTGAAGAACAAATCCCACAGCTTTGCCAGTGGGATTCTCTTCCTGCTTCCTGGTTCCCCTTAGCTACAGTATGAACTGCATGTAGAAAATCCCTTCTTTAACCTCAGGATCCTCTGAGGTAAAGGCACTTACATGTCTAGGGTGACTAGGGCTAAGGATATCAGCTGGACTTGTTTGGAGTACATAGTCATTTGATGTTAGGAACCTCTTCAAACAACAAAAAAGGAATACAGCTTATTCTGTGCCGGTGTCCCTGAACAAAATTCTGCTTCCAAGAGAAAAAAAAAAAGCTTCAAGCCTTCTCTCTTTTTTTTATCGTTTTTGAGACAGGGTCTCCCTGTAGCCCCAGCTGTTATAGAATTCACTATGTAAACATGGCTGGCCTTAAACTAACAGAGATCTGCCTGCTTCTCCATCCCGAGTGTGGGATTGAAGGTATGTGCCACTATGCCCAGCTGCCTTTTTTTAACAAGTATTTTGCCTTCAGGATATAGGTGCTATGAAAACCACCTGTTGTCAGAATATAGGTGCTATAAAAATCAGCTCTATTTGAAGTTAATTGGAAAAGGAAAATATGGCATTGTGTTCATCGGGCATGCAAATTTGAATAATTCCCCCACTACTGTTCATCTGGATTAGAAATATGGTAAAGTCTACAAATAAACCACTGAAAAATTTGAGAGGGAGCCTGCTGAGATACAAAAAGCCTCATTCAATTATGCCAGGATCTTGGACAAACTTAGAGATGAATGTGAGTATGGTACAACTATAGAGATCACCCAGTGGTAGTTTGAGACCAGAAAACACTGTGTCTATAATTGACACCAAAGGACCTGGAAATTTTAGCAGAAACATGATTAAAATCACATCTTAGGCTGGCTGTGCTGTTCAGATTATTGTTGTTGATCTGGGTGAATTTGAGTTTGGTATGTTCAAGAATGAGCAGACCAGTGAGCATGCTCTTCTTTCTTAAATATTGAAAGTGACATAGCTAATTGTTGGGAATAAGAAAGTGGAATTCTACAAAGCCACCCTATAGTCTGAAGAGATATGGAGAAGTTGTTAAGGACGTCACTACCTACATGAAGAAACTTGGTGAGAACATTGACACAGTATTATTTCTCACATAGTGAAAATATACTGGACCCAAATAATAATAATATGCCTTGTTTCCAGGGATGAAAAGTCACTCATAACAGTGACAGTACAAGTGGAATGACACTGCTGGAGTATTTGGACTGTATCCTACCACAAACTTTTTCAAGTGAAAAGCCTCTAAAAGTACCCATCCAGGATATCTATAAAATTAGTGGTATCCAGCCAGGCATGGTGGTTCATGCCTTTAATCCTAGCACTTGGGAGGCAGAGGCAGGCAGATCTTTGTGAGTTCAAGGCCAGCCTGGTCTACAGAGTGAATTCCAGGATAGCTGGGGCTACAGGGAGACCCTGTCTTGAAAAGCCAAAAAAAAAAAAAATAGTGGTATCCGTTCTGTCTTTGTGGTCCCAGTAAATACTGATGTTCTCAAACCTGGCAGGTGATTACTTTGCTATAATCAGTGTCACAACAGAAGTAAAGTCAGTCGAATTGCACCATGAGGTTTTGAGTGAAGCTCTTCCTTGGTACAACATAAGTTTCTAAATAAAGAGCAAGTTTGTCAAAATGTTCGAAATTACAGTGTTGCTGGTGACAAGAAAAATGATCCACCAATGGAAGCAGCTGGCTTCCCTTGTCAGGTAATTGTCCTGAACCATCCATGACAATTTACTGCTGGGTAAGCCCTTGTGCTTGGTTTTCACAGAGCTCACATAACATGTAAATTTGCCATACTTTAAGCAAAAGTCGATCATCATAGTTCCAGTAAGAAGTAGGAAGATGGTCCTCAATTCTTGAAATTTGTTGATGCAGCTACTTATGATATGATTTCAAGTGAAACCCTGTTTGTCTACAGCTTTTCTGAATATCCTTCTCTATATAGATTCACCATTTGCAGTATGAGACAGACAGTTGCTGTGGGTGTCATCAAGGTATGGATAAGAAGGTTGCTGGAGCTGGCAACGTCATCGAGTCTGCTCATAAAACTCAAGAGACTAAATGAACATACCTGCCACCCTAGTGTTAATCTGTGGTGCAGTAATTGTCTCAGAACTGTTTATGTCAATTAGCCATTTAATTTTAATATAAAAAGACTGGTTAATGATACCAATGCACTGTAAAACCTCAGAAGAAAAGAATTCTTATGGATCTTATGGTGTGTGTGTGTGCGTGTGTGTGTGTGTGTGTGTGTGTGTGTGTGTGTGTGTGTGTGTCAGTTTTATTAGGTTTAAAAACCACTAATTTTAAAATAAACAACTAAAAACTGTAAAAGTTTTTTGTGAACTATTAATACAATTTTAGAAACAAAAGAGAAAGAAAGCTTCAGTGTATCATCTTTCTAATATATAACACCTGCAGCATTATTGGGTTCTCCATCCAGACATTTAAAACATGGCATTTTACTTCACTTGTCATTGGGATAGGACCACTGGGGTGCAGGGTGTAGGAATCTCACTTGCCACCAGTGGATCCATTGATTTTTAGGGGTGAATAGCCCCCATAATGTGCACGATAAAGACCTGGGAGCACTAAGGATTCCAGAGCTCCAGGAACCTATTCAGTGAACACCACCACATTAGACTGGAAAAACCTTGGTTTATAAAGTCAGAATTGGAGCTTTATCAATAAGCTCAAAGGAAGTGAAAAGGTAAAACACCAACTGTAAGATGCTATATGGATATAAATGAACAGAACAGAGAAAGGAGAAATAAGATTCTTGGGGGAAATAGTCACCCGCTTTTATTGTTGCTTTTGTTGTTGCTATCCATGTGAAGTGGCTGGTGACAGAAAAGAATCATGGAGAATAAACATCCTTATAGAAAGATTGGTGATAGGGCTGGAAAACAGAAACGGCAGGGACCAAGGTTGAAACTTGGCCAGGTACCACCGAGGCTCCAGCCTAGAAGCAAGCAGGGTCTGTTTGAGGTGATGGAGGAAAAGGTGATGGAGGACAGGATGCTGCATTCCCAGGAAGACCCACTTTAGCTCCATGGTGTCACCAGCCAGAGGCAGTGATTATCTGAGCTCTGACAAGTTTGAACTGAATGTGTTACATGAAGTGGTTCGATGTAACAAATGGTTATGAGTCAGGAACAT
The DNA here is from genome assembly GCA_009823505.1 of Rhizomys pruinosus. Taxonomy (NCBI): domain Eukaryota; kingdom Metazoa; phylum Chordata; class Mammalia; order Rodentia; family Spalacidae; genus Rhizomys; species Rhizomys pruinosus. Next base: position 1,237,532 of record VZQC01003661.1, read on the forward strand.
AGGTTCTCTATAACAGAGAGCCGCTGCTTGGTGCAAGTGGCTTACGTAAATAAAGATAAAAGAATCAAAGGAACAACCAATATTTTGTTCCTTAACTTCCAGTGTTAGCTACAACCCAGTGTACAATGTGATCTCTCTGATAAATTGCCTGTCCTCTTAGTATAGAGGCTGTTAGGTTCAGGAGATTAGGCTGTAGCCAGGGTATGTCTACAAATGGAGGAGTTACAGCAGATTTCAGGCTATGTGTGATACAGTACAAATGTAGCTGTTTCCGATGCCATCTTCCTACTCTGGAACTAGGGTGGGAAACCACTGCACATACTTCAGAGAACTCTGGTGAACTAGTCACAACATACCTATTATATCACCATCGCCACAGACACAATCCTATCTGGGATTGTCTGCATGGAACACTGAATGAAACCGCAATCATGCTATTCTTTCAGGAAATTTTCAAAAGAGAGCATGAAACACACATAAATTAATGTTCATGTGTGATAAAAACACAATCATAGCATTGTAGATAAAATCCAGAGGAGTGAAAGGCCCATTGCCCTGTTACAAGATGAGGATGCAAAGAGAAATAAGACTTGCCAGAGTCTATTGCTCTTTTTTTCCTAGCTATACAGCCTGGCCCATCAGAACCTACTCTTATCTGTAGGGTATATAAATTATTTCTCATGTCTCAAATGATATGGGAATAGATTTTCTTACCATATTGTGAATCCTCAAACAATGACTTAAATGTACTGAGCAAAATGGCGGCAAGCAGAAATTACTCTGTACTAACATATTGTGGCACTATGAAGAAGGGAAAATATCAATCAATCCTCCAACCGAACTCACAAGGGAACTGCACACAAATTCAAGTGACAATATTTTCTATCTTGGTCTCTTCCTCTCTGTGAAACAACCCCTTGGCTAAGAGATGATTACGTGGGTTCCTCAATGTCCACACTGACTGGATAGGAATCCCTACATTTGTGACACATTAATTTAAGACTAGAAACCAAATAGCTATAGATTTCAAATAGATTCTGTTCTGGTGATCAACAATAAGCATGAATGTAAATTAATCAAGAAAGATTATTCAAGTTATACAAAAAATGTCTTTATGGAATAAATAGTCAGCAGGATACGGCTAGTTGAATAACTTTGAAGAACAGGAATAAACGATTCTAACTAAAAGAAAAAAAACTCGTATTATTATTGATGTACATATGAATGATGTACTTTATTCTTACTGGGAATACAGTTCCTTATGCAAGAATCACAAAGGCTCTTTGGGAACTACTTGGTCCGATGAGCTAGCTGAAATTCAAGAATAAATGAACCTTGTTCTAAACTTATAGAATAGTAGATTGAAAAAGCAGAGAAGAGGTCATTTATTTTAGTGTTTGGAGCCATAATTACAATAAGATATCTATGATATTGTGTACACAAAGGCCAATTCAGTGATTAATTAAGAGGACAAAAATTGGAAATTTTCCTATATCTTATATTACTAGTAAATGAATCAGAAAATAAAAGTAAGGCAATGTTAATTATTTAAAGTAAATGAAATATGTCAAAAATGTTTAAGTACATATATATTTCTTACTCTTCAGGATTCTTTTTTTATTAATGTTTTGTGTATTTCAGACATCATTTTACAATTCAGCTCAGGGATATTCCCCTTCCCTTTCCCCCCACCTCACCCCACCTCACCCCAGATCACGCATTCTGCCATAACTGTCCTGCCTCATTCTCTCATTTTTTTTATGCTTAGGAATTCACATTTTGCTCCATTAATTTTGTATTAATCTAAAATATAGATACATACTCTCCAACCATATACAGTAATTACAGAATCTGAAAATAATTGGTGGGTGAATTATAAAGTCAGTTGAGAGATACATATTATAAAAGCATACTTGCTTTCAGATAAACAGAAATATAACAAAAATGTTATTCAGCTCACTTTTCATCTGGGGAATTTGGTGTTAGCACCCACAAATGAGGGAGACCATTCTCCATTTGTCCTTCTGGAACTGTGTTACTTCAGTCAGCATAATAACTTTGAGCTCCATCGATTTACCTGCAAAGATCATAATGTCATCTTTCTTTACCTCTGAATAATACCCCATGTGTACATGTACCACATTTTTGTCATACACTCGCCTGTTCAGGGGCATTTGTTTTGGTTCCAGCTCTTCACTATTGTGGAGAGAGTTGCAGTAAACATGGATGTGCATGTTTCTTTGCGGAAGGATGAGTCTCTGGGTTATATACCCGGGAATTTTATGACTGGGTCAGGTGGTAGGACCATTCCAAGTCTTTTAAGGGTTCTCCACACTGCTTTCCATAGCGGTTGTACAAGTTTACATTCCCACCAGCAGTGAATGAGTGTTCCCCTCTCCCCACAACCTCTCCAGCATCTGTTGTCTTTTCTTTTCTTGAACTTAGCCAGCTGTATTGATATCTGAGAGTGGCTTTAATTTGTATTTCCTTAACTATTAATGATGTTGAACAATTTTTAAGATGTTTCTCAGCCATCTTTAATTCCTCACTGGTGAGGTCTCTGTTCAGCTTTTTACTCCATCTCTTGAGTAGATCATTTGTCTTCTTAATTCTTTGTTTTTTAAATAGTTTACATATGTTCTATCTGATGTATCACAGGTAAAGATTTTCTACCATTCTGTTTTCTCTTAACCTCCTAGATTGTTTATCTTTTTTTTTTTTGCTGTACAGAAGCTTTTGAGTTTTATGACGTCCCATTTGTCGACTGCTGACCTTACTTCTTGTGCAGCTGCTGTCTGATTTTGAAAGTCTTTTAATAGGCCTATGTCCTGTAAGCTGTTGCCAACTTTTTCTTCTATCACCTTCAGGTTTTCAGGCTTCACCCAGAGATCTTTGATCCAATTGGAGTTGATTTTTGTACAGGGTGAGAGGTAGGGGATTAATTTTGTTCTTCTACAACTGGTGATCCAATTTTCCCAGCACCATTTGCTGAAGATGCTATCTGTCCTCCATTGAGGGGTTTTTGGCCCTTTGTCAAATATTAGGTGGCTGAAATTGTATGAGCTCGAAGTTGAATCTTCCATTTTGTTCCATTGGTCAGCAGGTCTGTTTTTGTGGCAGTACCATGCTGTCTTTATGACTATGGCCCTGTAATTCAGTTTGAAGTCTGGTAGGGCAATCCCCCCAGTATTGCATTTTTCACTCAGGATTGCTTTAGCTATTTGGGGTCTTTTATTTTTCCGTATGAATTTAAGGATATTTTTCCCAAGACTCTGAAGAAGCTCATAGGGATTTTTTTTTGGCCTGTTGAGCTGTCCAAGGGTCTCAGTGTGGTGTTGAAGTCCCCCACTATTAGTTTGTTAGGATTAATCTGTGTCTTGAGGTTCTGCAGATTTGTGTTCATAAAGTTAGCTCCACCCGAGTTTGGTGCATAGACATTTAAGATTGTGAAGTCTTCATGGTTTATTGTTCCTTTGACAAGGATGTAATTGCCCTCTTTGTCTCTTCTGATTAATTATACTTTGAGACATATTTTGTCTGTTATTAGAATACCCACTCCAGCTTGTTTCATGGTAGCATTTGCTTGGAATATTTTTTCTATCCTTTCACTCTAAGGTGGTGTCTGTTCTTGAGGTTCAGATAGATTTCTTGTAGACAGCATATAGAAGGGTTCAATTTCCTAATCCATTCTCCCAGGCTATGTCTTTTGATTGGGGCATTTAGACCATTAGTATTTTTTTTTTTTTTTTTTTTTTGGATCTTTTCGAGACAGGGCTCCCGTAGGCCCCAGCTGTCCTGGAACGTCACATTGTGAACCAGGCTGCCTTGAACTCCACAAAGATCCCACCTGCCTCTGCTCCAAGTGCTAGGATTAAAGGCGTGCACCACCCACGCCCCGGCCTAGACCATTAGTATTAAAGGCTGTTATTGAGAGAGATTCTGTGTTGCTCCTTTTACCTTACTTTTTGATTTGCATTCTTAATCTAGGTTTATATTTACTTTGTAATGATTTTTGCTTTCTCTCTTTAATGCTTAGGAATAGTAGCTTCTTCCTCTTCTTTGTATTGCTTTGAGGATTGTCTGAAGTGTTGGTTTCTTGACATGTATTCCTTCATCTTGTTCATGTCGAGAAAGACTTTTCTTTCTCTTTTCAACGCTCAATTTTGACATTTTTGCTGGATGTATCTGGGTTGACATCTAAATTCCTTGAATACTGGGAATACTTTGGTCCAAATTCTTCTAGCTTTCATAGTTTGCACTGAGAAAGAAGTCAGCTGTATTCTGGTTTCCCCTTATGTAACTCTTGTTTTTTTTTTTTATTTTTTTTTGTTTTGTTTTTTGTTTTTTGTTTTTTGTTGCTTCCGTATTTTGTCTTTGCTTTGGGCATATGTTGTTTTAACAATTATATGCCATGCCGTGGGGAGTTTCTTTTCTGGTCCTGCCTATATGGTGTTCTATGTGCTTCTTGTATTTGTATGGGTTTGTCTTTTTTCAGATTGCGGAAATTTTCTTCTATTATACTGTTGAAGATCTAGTCAATAGTGTTGTCTTGGGATTCTTCTCCTTCCTCTATCCACATGATGCAGAGTTTTGGTCTTTTCATAGTGTCCACATTTCCTGGTTGTTCCACTCTTGTGTTGTTTTTTTTTTCAATTTTTGATAATCAATACTTGATCTTTCTAGTTTCTCTGTATTATCCTCCATGTCTGATATTCTTTTTTCTGCTTCTTCCATTCTGCTTCTGAGGCTTTTTCCCATCGTGTCCTGGTGGATGGATGAATGTTCAATTTCCTTTTTTCATTTCATTCTGTGATTTCTTTAGGTTTTCCTCTTTCTTCTATAACCTGTCATTCTCCTCTTGTAGCTCATTGGTTCATTCGTCATTTTCTTTTGTCATTTCGGCCTGGGACCTTTTCAGTGTTTCCACTTCCTTCCAGAGTTTGGCATTTTCTCCCTCTAGGTCCTTCTTGAAATGTTCACTCTCTACCTTTAATTTTTGCCACCTTTTGTCATTTTTCTCCCTCTAGGTCTTTCTTGTGTTTTTCATTCTCTTCCCTTAGTTCTCTGATTTCTTTGAATATGTCTACTATTGTTCTTCTAAGGTCGGTGTCTTTGCTTCTTTCCTGGGAGATCTCACTGTAGGGATCTTCTGTAGGGTTGGTAGATTTCAGTGTGGATTTATTATGAGCTTTTCCCATGTTGTTTTTTTCTTTATTTCTTTGGCATGTGGATTTACCTGTGTATTTGTTGCTTTGAATTCTGGCACCTGAAAGTTGGGTGCAAGAATATGATCACCAATGCTCTGCCTGTTATGTCCTCTGCACCAGCGCACCACCAGGATGGGGGGGTGCTGGGTTGGGTTGCTACTTTGGCCTGTGGGCCAGTAGGCTCCCAAGGGTCAAGATAGGTCCACCTTGCCTCACTGGAACCTCACTGACTCCAGGTGCCTCTCTGGAGTCAGAGGTAGGACATCTGGGGCTGGTGGCAAAACCCCAAGCATCAAGGTTGGTCCAGCTTGCCTCAACAGCATCTCACTGACTCTGGGTGCCTGCCTAGAGTACAAGCAGGGACTTCCAGGAGCGGGTGGTGAGCCCCCCAAGGATCAAGTTAGGTATGCCTTGCTTCACCAGCAACTCACTGACTCCCTGGCAGTTGTCTGGAGTCCCAGAGGATTCTTATTTATTTATTTATTTGTTTTTGTGGTTCTTAGCCTCAGTCTTTATCAGCTGCACTATCCCCCCAGCCTGAGGATTCTTATTATAAAACACACAAACACACACACACACACACAGATAGATAGATAGATAGATAGATAGATAGATAGATAGATAGATATTTGTTTCTTAAAATGCCCATTATTTCAAACTTAAAAGCTTCTGTGCAGCAAAAGAAACAGTCAAGGAAGTGAAGAGAAAACACACAGAGTGGGAGGAAATTTTCACCACCGATGTATCTGACAGAACATTAATGTCCAGAATATATAGACTACTCAAAAAACAAAGAATTAAGAAAACAAATGACCTAATTTTGGTGTTATGAATTCTCTGGCTGGATGAATGCCAAATGCTTGAAAGAAGCTTGGTATGATTGTGTTTGAATTCTTGGGCTTGGTAGAAGATTCCAGAGTTTAGCTAAGGCTCTGCCCTTGATTGTTTATACTTGGAATGTAAACACAGGACTTGTTAGACATATTATTGCTGAAAGCCAATGTCATTATGTTCCCTCTACCTTTATGACTAGACCTGCTGAACCTTGAATTCTCTTTCATCCCTGAATCCTTCCTTGCATCTAGCACGTATACATTTTGTAGCTTTCTGTAATTGTGCTTGGAAAAATTCTGCAACCTCTGAGAGATATAAAAACAAGATTCAGAAATAAAACTTTGTCAGCCTTCCTTTAAGTTGGTTTTCCACGTCCTACATCAGAGTGTTGGTCTATGTCTTGGAACCTAGAATTCCTCACACTATTCAAAAGATGGAGTAAAGACCTGAACAGAGACTTCACCAGTGAAGAATTAAAGATGGGTGAGAAACATCTTAAAAAATGTTCAGCATCGTTAATACTTAAGGAAATGGAAATTAAAACCACTTTTAGATATCATCTCACTCTGATAAGACTAGCTAAGTTCAAGAAAATAAAATACACCAAATGCTATAGAGGTTATGGGGAAAGGGGAACACTCATCCATTGCTGGTAGGAATGTAAACTTCTACAACCATTATGGAAAGCAGTGTGGAGAACGCAAAAAAGAATGAAAATGAGTCTACCACCTGACCCAGTCATAACACGTGTGGATATATACCCACAAGATTCATCCTAATGCAAATATAAATGCACATCCATCTTTACTGTAGCTCTCTTTACAATGCAATGAACTGGAACCCATCCAAATGACCCTCAACAGACGAGTGGATGACAAAAATGTGGTACATCTACACAATTGAGTATTATGCAGAGGTAAAGAAAGATAACATCATGAATTTTGCAGGCAAATGGATGGAGCTCAAAGCCATTATGCTAAGTGAAGTAACACAATCCCAGAAAAACAAAGGTGAATGCTTTCCCTCTTTTTTGGATGCTAACACTAAATCCCCAGTTGAAATGCAAGCTGAACAACATTAGTGTTATATTACTTTTTATCTGAATGCAACTATGTTGCTATAATGTAAATCTCTTAACAGGCTCTAGAATCAACCCTCCACTTATTTTCATACTCTATAATTATTATATATTTTTGGAAGGTATGTATTCATATTTTACAGTAAAATAAAATTACAGGAGGAAAATATAAATTTTTTAAAATAAAAAATGACAAAGAAAGATGCAGGACATTTATGGTAGAATGCATGATCTGGGCTGAAGTCAGGGATGGGGAAAGGGAATATGTCCAACTTGAAGTGAAACATGATGTCTGAAATACACAAAACATCAGTAAAAGTATTATATTAAGAACACTAAAAATGTCCACTATTATTTGTCATAATTTTTTAATGTCATAACTCCAAAACTAAGATTAAGTTATTTGATACTGAAGGAATTTTTAGCATCACATTGGGTGGGAAATGTGTTAGGAAAGCCCCAGAATAATGCAACATGAATGGATTATAATCTCTGCCTGAGTGCATGGACACAGTTTTGTCAGTCACAATCCTGTAGCATGGAACAGCCATCAAGATATGCATGTTACCATATATGAGACACAGAGAAATTAACTCTAAAGGGGAATCAACAAAGCATATAAAAGTCTGAGCTTTTCATTGTTCAGAGTACTGTGTTTTGTGTAGGGACCCACAAAACTAGGTGCTATCATGAATAAACAAATCCCTGGTAAAAAGAAAGCCTCAGTGTTTCTTCTTTCTGCAAAAAATGATGTGCAAGTATTTATTTAAGCCTATTGGACTGTCTCTGATTAATCATGTTGTTGTATTAATAAAAAAATCTATTTTAAAGAAAATTAATGAGTTAACTTGTAGTGTATGAGGTCACATTTTTTTTTCTTTTCCTGGCTTGTTACTAATACCTTGAGAAATGTGTTTGAAGAAATAAGTGCATAATAACACATGTGGGCTGGAGATGGCCTAGTGGTAAAAGCGCTGACCACTCTTACAGAGGACCCAGGTTCGATCCCCAGCACCCACATGGCAGCCAAGAACCGGCTGAAACTCCAATTCCAGGAGAACTCCAGTTCCAGGGGAATCCAACACCCTTTTCTGACCTCCACAACATTATACGACACGGGTGCACAAACTTGCATGCAAACAGTACATTCATATACATACAGAAATAAATAAAATTTAAAAAATGCATGTGACTTCAGGATCTTTGATAGTCTTAAATTATAGTTAAATGTAATAATATATATATATATATATAATATATATATATATAATATTAAATATTTTTGTTTGTTTGTTTGTTTGTTTGTTTATATATGTATTTGTTTTATGTCTAATAAATAATTTGTGACTTATTAGACTTGAGACAAGCTTCAGCTTTCTGGTTTTGTTATTAGTCTTTCTACTTCTACTTTGGAAAAATCTTCACTTTGTAACAGACCTATCAGTTAAAGTCCTATTTGTAGAGGGTAATCAAGAGCAATGGCAATATTTAGGAGTCTACAGAATTCCACTGGACATCCACTCTAAGAGAAGTAACAAATTGTCAGTAATCCAAATATTGTTTGTTAGAGTGATGTGTCTAGTTTGGTTATTGTTCCCCATTATCCGTATTTGTACCTCAATTTAAAACTCATTATATATACTTCAACAGTGCTAGGATTTCATATGTCTTTTATTTCTTTTCTTTCTTATTTTTTGAGAAAAAGTCACCTGTAGCCTTAGCTGGCCTGGAACTCTCTATGTAGACCAGGTTGGCCTTGAATGCATAAATTTATTCAACAAGTATTTAATGTTAGTTAAGACTCCCCAGATCCCTTGTTCTACTGTGTCATTAAAACCCCTTCCTCTTTCAGTATTTTTATACCATTATTTTTCCATTCCACCCCCTCTTTTCTGTTTATGTTGCTGTGTTTCATCGCTTCTCCCCCCTTAAGATTCTTCCCATTATGGTTCTTTAATAATTTCCTAAGTTATAAGGGTACTTCCAATGAAACACTCGTATCCAAAGTGTTAAAAGTAACATCTACAAATGAGAAAAATCACATAGTATTTGTCTTTCTTGATCTAGATTACCTCACTCAGGATAATGGTTTCCAATTCATACCATAATTTCATCTTCTTAATAGTCGAATAATACTCCTTTGTGTAAATTTTTCTTATTCAGTTGCCAGTTCTTGGACATCCAGGCTGTTTCCTTTCCCCAACTATTGTTAATAGAGCAGCAGTGAACATGGATGAACAAGTATCTGCGAGAAATCTTGATCTTAAGATATAATTGCTGTAGAAAATAGATGCATGCATCATGAATAATGAAGAAATCAATTCTTTACTGACCTAGAAGCTTCATCCCTACTTGATAGCTATTATAGTCCTGGAAGATGCTATGCATACTATGAGAGTAAAATTTAATTCATCCCTTTTACCTACTTGTGAACCCTGAAACTAAAATATCAACTGAACTGGCAGGATATTCCCAAAAATATAATAGAGGCACAAATATTTTGGAAGTGACTAACCACCACGGAACTTGACTTAAGGCTCACACTACAAGATGTAAATTATATATGACACCATTATCAAGGCTAATCAGCTATGACTTAGAAAGACAAACCTTATAGGGGAATCATCTACTAATATTTTACCAAATGGACATTAGTAGTAAAATGGCTTCTAATGAACTATTTCTGTGTCCACAAATTAGTGCATCTCTCAACAGACAACATAAATGTACCATGAAATATACAGGAATTATCACAAAGACCCATGACAGGTCAACCTGCAGAGAATAAGAGACTGTATAGGGCTCACCTCTAAATGGGATATCTAAGATGTAATCCTCTCCACAAGGCTCAGGGATCTTTGTGGAATAAAAAGCAGCATGTTTAAAAGAGCCAGAGGTGGTGAACAACTATAAGGAATCATTGTTTGCAAACAGCAGGAAATTGCACATATGAAATCACAGCACTCGTGACAGCATATACAAAACCCACCTAAATTGAAGCCAATCAAAATATCAACAAAGACATGAAGGTAGGTTGGCATAAGGACTCACCCCTAGCTAATGAGCTACTAGCATTTGGTAGCTTGTGAGAAAAGAGTCAGTTTTCTTTACATTGGTGACCCTTGGTAGGTGAATGACCATCCGGGACAGCTTTCATAATTAAGAATATTTTAGCAGAGGGTCCGGAGAGTCCGGCGGCCAGGGCGGCTGCGCCTTTGAGCAGGATACCCAGAAGCCACCTGGGCGAGTAGCTTGGGTTGCTGGGGCCTTGAGGGCGGGACCCGGGCGCTGGGCCAGAGGGTCCGGAGAGTCCGGCGGCCAGGGCGGCTGCGCCTTTGAGCAGGATACCCAGAAGCCACCTGGGCGAGTAGC
>VZQC01003661.1:1260362-1282657 GCA_009823505.1 Rhizomys pruinosus
ATCTCCTAACCTGTAGAGGATGTAAGCTTGTGGCATCAGCCATGGGTTATTCCTCCAAGGAGAGAGCCAATAGCCAATTAGATTTGGGATATACAGGCATATGGCTGCCTCTGCTGCACAGTATTTCCAGGCAGGTGAGGTGTAGCTGGTGCTGACGGTGGTGGAGTGGTTTATTTGATTTGTATAAGCAGAAAAGGTCGAGAACAATTGACAGAAAATCAAAACTGGATCTTAGCAATAGCAAAACCTGCTTCCTGACTTTAGATAGTTCACAGACCAGAAACCCTTTGAATGAAAGGGTGATGGAGTTCTGACGAGGAAGGACCTTGTAATAATACCAAAGAGTCATGCTGTTTGCATTCCTCCAGTCCTTCGCCAGAGGGACCTGAGGCCTTTTACTAGGGTAACTGTACACCAGGGAAGAGGAAATAATCAGAATTTCCATGGCTTATTGGTTACTGGTACTGAGTTGACACTGATCCCAGGAGACTCTAAAATGCATTCTGGCCCTCCAATTAAAGTAGGGGACTATGGAGGTCAGGTGATAAATGGAGTTTTGACCAAAGTCCGATTCACAGTGGGCACAGTGGGTCTCAGAACTCATCCTTTGGTTATTTCCCTAGTCCCAGAACGTATAGCTGGAGTACATATACTTAGAAATTGGCAGAATCCTCACATTGGTTCCCTGACCTGTGGAATGAAGGCTATTATGGTTGGAAAGGCGATGTAGGAATCACTGGTGTTGCTTTTACCAGGGAAAATAGTGAACAATAACAGTTATCATATCACTGTAATGAATGCAGAAATTAGTGCCGCCATCAAGGATTTAAAGGATGCAGGGGTGGTGATCCCTACCTCACCTCCCTTTAACTCTCCAATTAGCCCTGTACAAAAGAGAGTTGAATCATGGAAAATGAGAGTTGACTATTGAAAAAAAGTGAACCAAGTAGTGACACCAGTTGCTGTCACTGTACCAGATGTGGTGTCCTTACTTGAGCAGATTAATATGTCTCCTGGTACTTTGTATGCAGCCAATGATCTGGTAAATGCTTTCTTCTCAATACCAGTTCATAAGCACCACCAGAAAAAAATTGCTTTCAGCTGGCAGGGCCAACAGTATACTTTTACTGTCCTATCTCAAGGATATGTTAACTCTCCAGCCTTGTGCCATAACTAGGTTAGAAGGGATCTTGTTAGAATGACTCTTCTAAGTAGGAGAGGATCCCTTTGATAAGGAGATTCAAGTGATTAAGGTGAGGACTAGAGATTTAGAAGTAAACAATAGAAACAGTACCTTCAGGGCAAGAAGATACCCAGCTAAGCCTACAGCTTTTGAAAGGAAAATACAGAATGGGTTTTCTACTCAAAGTCCAGGAAATTAGAGTCCATTGTGGCAGGGAGGCATGGTGTCAGGGAGTGGAGAAGAAAGCTGAGGTTCACGTTTACCAATGAGCACAGGAAGAAGAGAGAGAGAGAGAGCAACTGGAGACTGGCAAAGCTTGTTTAACTCCCTAAGACTACCCCCAGTGATGCTCTTCTTCCAGGATAGCCACACATTCTGAGATCCCCCAAAAGAGCACCACCAACTAAGGACAAAATGAATACTTGAATCCTATGAGGGATATTTTCACTCAAACCATCACACACTTTAAAATTTTTATTAAGTTTTGTACATTTTATGTATAAGTTCTTAGTCAAATTTCGACCTCCTAAACCATCAATGGCACCAAACCCCACAACCCACCTGACTTTGAATACTCTGTTACACATGTTAAGTCCTGTATTTTCAAGTATTTGTACCCTGATTTCATTTGGTGAGAGTTTATCTACTGGAGGCTTCTTACACCTTAAAGTTGAAATAATTAAAATACATTATCTTATATACTATTGAGTAGGATGCAAAAACAGCCCTTTTATTTCAAACGTAAATATAGAGTAATATTATCTTGGTTGTGCATGTTATTATTTTGTCATGTTGATTTTCCTGTAATTTCCATTATGAAAAGGAAAGTTAACAAAAATACATTTGTGTGTGTGTACAAATATATGTGTGTACATAATATGTATTATTTTATATGCATCACTGCCTTAATATGACTCTCATATTTAGCATAGTTTGTATCAAGACTATCCAAGAGAACAAATACATAGCAACCAATAGAACCAATAGAAGGTATTTGTGTAAAGTGTTTAAAGTTATGTGATCAACACAAAGCATTTTTATGTTTTCTCAGATTTATTAGCCTTGAATATTAGAAAAATGAAATATTTTTTTCAGAATCTGGCTTGGAAGAAAGGCCTTATTAAGATTTATGTAGTTGCTATAAATTTTTATAGCTTCATAAAGCTGAAATTTTTATTGGCTTAATAAATGTTTTAAATAAACAAACTATACTTTGAGTAAACTATTTTAGATGCTCATTATCTCTTAAAAACACTTATTTTCAAAGCTCACAACTCTATTTTTTATTTTATTTTATTTTATTTTGTATGTCTATGAATGTACTGTCTGCATGTAGGTGTGTCATGCAATGCCATGGAGGTCAGACGAGGGCCTCAGATTCCCCTGGAACTGGAATTAAAGACAGTTCTCAGCTGCCATGTGGGTGCTTGGAACAGACCCAGGTCCTCTGCAAGAGCAGTCAGTGCTCTTAACTGCTAGGCCATATTTCCAGCCCCAGAAACTCAAAATTCTCTTAACGCTGTATTTAAAGAATTTAAAATAGTCCAAAACTCACCCTCAAGACACTTATTCCCCCCCACATATACCTTAAATTAAACATACCCTGAATAGTAATTTTATTGTGTGATACATTTTATAAAAATGGAAAAATGACGTGGATACAGATGTTACTACCCATTTAACATTTTTGGAAACATATATTGTTTATAGATGCAAAATATTGCTGAAATACAATTATATGAAAAGGTGTATCATGAATATGCATGACATCATCACAAGAAATTTAGATGCACGAGCAAAAACTGTTTAGAAATTTTATATCTCTAGCTCTGTTGAAATGCCTGTGGTGGTTTGAATGAGTGTCCCCCATAGGCTATAAGTATTCAGACATTTGTCTCCAGTTGGTGGCACTGTTTTTGGAGGTCTTAGAAGGTGTGGCCGTGCTAGAAGAAGTATGTTATTGGGGGCAGGCTTAGTGAGTTTAACAAGCCTCGTGATCTACAGTTGCTCTCTCTGTTTCCTGTGCTCATTGCAAGATGTGACCCTCGGCATGCTGCTCCAGTCTCCAGCCGCCATACCTCCCACCACAATGGACTCTGATTCCCTGGAACTATCAATCGTAAGCTCAAATAAACTATTCCTTTTATAAGTAACTTGGTCATGGTGTTTTATCACAGCAACAGAAAAGTAACTAATACATTTATTTGGTACCAGAAGCGGGGTGTTGGCTGTGAAGAACCTGACCATGTGGATGTTTGGAGAAATGTGGAAGATTTCGGAACTTTGGGCTAGAAAAGCTGTTGACTACTGTAAGCAGAGCTTAAGGGGCCATTCTTGTAAAAGCCTGAAAGAAAGCATTGCTGCAAAAAATGTAGTTCCAGAGGAAAATAAAGATTTAGGCAGCAACCGGGATATTTTGACAAAGAGTCTGGCAGCAGTTTGCCCACAGCCCAGATGCTTGCCTGATGTTAAGTTGAAAAGAAATGGACTGATGTCTTTGGCAGAGGATATTTCAAGACAACCTAATGTAGAAATGGTGGCGTGGCTTTTGATGGCAGATATTATACAAATCTACAGTGAAAAAGAGCAAATGGGGCAGAAGGAAATGTAGAATGTACAGTTTGGATCTGAAAAGTACACTAGGAAGATTAAAGGTGTGGCCAAGGCTTGTGAAGTAGAGGCTTCCTTTCATAATGAGACTAAAGTGATTAAGGAGAGGCATGGAGATTTACAAGTAAACAAAGGAATCAGTACCTTCAGGGCAAGACCACACCCAGCTAATCCTCCAGCTTTTGAAAGGAAAATACTGAAAGCGTTTTCTACTCCAACAAGTCCGGAGCAGAGAAAAATTGCAAATGAGGTTAAAGTAGGAGAGATTCCATCCCGAATTTGCAGCCAGATTTGGCAATTTCATTCACGTGGTGCTGGCTTTAGAGGCATGAAGTTTGCAAGAGTGGAGGGGTCATCAGTTCTTCCTCCACGTTTTCAGAGAGCTGCCAAGTTCAGGCAGAGTGCAGCACAGGCGTCCCTGAATAAAGAAGGCCCTGATAGGCCATTGCATGAAGCTGTAAATTTGAAGCCTGTTTGTCAGCGGAGAACCCAAGAAGACTTTCGAGATGCCAGACCTGTGAGATATTTGCCAAGGAGAGCTGCATACAGGGAGTGGTACCAGCCCAAGAAAGAGATGTATGTTGCAAGCAAAGCTAAAAGAGCTGAGCCATCTAAGTCATTTGGAAGTCAAGTCCCAGAAGTTGCATGTGGAGCTACTGGACTTGGCGTTTGCCCTGCTGATTTTCATTCTTGTTTTGGTCCAGTATTTCCTCACTATGCCTCTATTCCTCCCTTTTGGAATGGGAATGTGTATTCACTTCCACTGTACGTTGGGAGTTTGTAATTTGCCTTTTAATTTTACAGGAGCTTACAGTTAGCAGATTGGCCTGAGTCTCAGAAGAGACTTTGGACTGTAGACTTTTGAATGGCATTGAAACTGGTAAAGACTATGGGGACTTTTAAGATTGGACTAAATGCATTTTGCATTTTATATGGTCAGGAGCCTATGGGGGCCAGGGAGTAGAATGTGGTGGTTTGAATGAGTGTTCCCCCATAGGCTGTAATTATTCAGACATTTGTCTCCACTTGGTGGCACTGTTTTTGGAGGTCTTAGAAGGTGTGGCCATGCTAGAGGAAGTATGTTATTGGGGGCAGGCTTAGTGAGTTTAACAAGCCTCATGGTCTACAGTTGCTCTCTCTGTTTCCTGTGCTCATTGCGAGATGTGACCCTCGGCATGCCACTCCAGTCTCCAGCCGCCATGCCTCCCGCCACAATGGACTCTAATTCCCTGGAACCGTCAATTGTAAGCTCAAATAAGCTCTTCCTTTTATAAGCTCCTTGGTCATGGTGTTTTATCACAGCAACAGAAAAGTGACTAATACACTGCCCAAAATGCCTAATGCCATAAAGTATCCAAACAGCCATATTTGTGATTTAGATTTAACTTAAATAACACATTAACAGAAAGAAATTTCTGTATTAATGTCATTTCAAACCAAAATGTTTTACTTTTTAAATCATAATGAAGGCAAACTATAGTTTCCATGCTTGCTTGTGTATATAAAAGGAAGAAAAACAAAGCAGAATAGGAAGAGAAAATTAAAATCAATATAGAATAGATCCTATATATTCACAATGCATTTGAGCTCCTGACCTGGATCACACACTATCCATCTATCACTATAGTCTATGATATTCAGGCTGACTTTACTTGTGGATCAGACATAAATGATGCAATGTATGCCTGGGATATTCTTGCTGCACTCAGTTAGCTACTACTGTATCAGGCATCATTCCTTTCAGTGTAGCTATTAACTTGGTATTGGTTTTCCAGCAGCTCCAGTGGCTATTTTCCCCTCTAGGTTTCCACAGAGGCTGCAGTATGTCATATTGTGTCACTATAAAATACTTTATAGACATAGCTACACAGAGCAGCTGAACATTAATTGTTCATTAAATGAGAATGTGTAAGTATAAATTCACTTATTTGGTCCTAGAAAGTTATGGAAGACTTGGGGCTGGAGAGATAGCCTAGCGGTTAAGAGCACCGACGCTCTTGCAGAGGACCCGGGTTCGATCCCCAGCACCCACATGGCGGCTAAAACCGTCTGTAACTCCAATTCCAGGAGAACTCCAGTTCCAGGGGAATCCGAGACCCTCTTCTGACCTCCGTGGCATTGCACGACATGGGTGCACAGACCTACATGCAGACACTACATTCATACACATACAAAAATAAATAAATAATTAAAAAAAAAAAAAGAAAGTTATGGAAGACTTTTCTTCAAAACAACATTTATTGATAATCCAGAAATCAAGCTGATAAGTCAAAATTTCTAAGTAGAAAACCTTGAGGCTCTAAAGCTTGTTAGCACTACAGCCTTAAAGAGAAGGATAGGTTATTAGTGCTTGCTTGGGTTGAGGCTGTTGACTTTGCACAGCAGAGTTAAATTAAATGCATCAGCAAATGTCTTACAGTAGCAGGTAGAAGATTACTGGAATATATTTAAGATTTCAGTATCAAGAATGAGTCAAAAACAGCTATTAATCAGTTTTGATAGAGAATGTGATGCTTTGGGGAGCAGACATCTAATTGGATAATAACCAGCTCTCTTGGTGGCTAGAAGGCAATTTAAGATTAATCCTACTAGTAATATCCTAAGGGGAAATTTTGTACTATTCTACCTGTCCCAGGAACAGGTTGTAAATTATTCTAGGAGCTAGTGGTACCCATTAAAAATCATGTGCTTCTTCATAGAACACCAAATAAACAAGACCAGAAAAAAAAATCCCCATGCCATATCATAGTTAAAAATTCTAGATGCTGTAAACAAAGACAGAATAATGAAAGCCATAAGGGAAAAACAACAAGTTACATATAAGGGGAAACCCATCAGAATCACAACTGACTTCCCAGTGCAAACCATAAAAGCCAGAAGAACGTGGACCAAAGTATCCCCAGTGCTAAATGACTTTAGATGCCAACCCAGATTACTATATCCAACAAAAATGTCAATTAAATTTGAAGAAGAAAGAAAAGTCTTCCATGACATAAACAAAATGAAAGAACACATGTGTAAAAAAAATACTTCAGGAAATACTCAAAGCAATTCGAAGAACAGAGGAAATAAACAACTAACCCTAAGCAACTAAAGAAAGAAATTAACAAAAGCATAACAAAGTAAACACAAACCTAGACCAAGAATGCAAAAAAAAGGGAAAGGAAGCAACACAAATCTCTCAATAATATCCTTAAATATTAATGATCTAAACTCCCCAATCAAAAGACACAGACTGGGAGATTTGATTAGGAAACAGCATCCATCTATATGCTGCCTACAAGAAACTCTTCTCACCCTGAAGGACAGACACCACCCAAGAGTGAAAGGATGGAAAAATATTCCAAGCAAATGGTACCACAAAGTAAGCAGGAGTTGCTATTTCAGACAAAATATACCTCAGAGTAAAATTAATCAGAACAGACAAAGAGGGCCATTACTTACTTATCAAAGGAACAATTAACCAGGAAGATTTCCCAAGTGTAAATGTCTGTGCACTAAACTCTAATGCACCAAATGCTGTAAACACAATTCTGCAGGACCTCAAGACACAGATTAATCCCAGCACACTAATAATGTGGGACTTCAATATTCCACTGAGCCCCTTGGGTAGATTGACGTGACCAAAAAATAAACAGAGAGACATCTGATCTAAGTGACAGAATACATCAAATGGACCTCACAGACACCTACAGAATATGCCACCCAAACAAATGAGAAATTAATTTCTACTCAGCACCTCAGGGAACATTCTCAAAAATCGAACAAACACTGGGACACAAAGGAAATCTCAACAAATACAAAATGACTCTAACTATTTCATGCATTCTCTCAGACCACAGTGCAATAAACCTCAATATGAAAACCAGAATAAGCCCCACAACCTACCAGAACACATAGAGACTGAACAACACAATCATAAATAATGAATGGGTCAGGGAAAATAAAAGAAGAATATAGTAAAATTATTCATGAAACTGAATGAAAAAGACAACACAACAAAACCAAACCTGTGGGATACATTTAAAGTAGTCCTAAGAGGGAAATTTATAGTGCTACGTGCTCACATTAAAGAAACAGAAAGAGAAAAAATAAACATCTAACACTGCAGCCAAAATCACTTGAGAGACAACAACAAACGAAACCTAAACCCAACAGACAGGAAGATAACAAGAAAAAGAACCAATGAATCCAAAAGTTGGTTCTTTGAAAAGATAATCAAAATAGAAATAACTTTAGCTTAGTTAACGAAAAGAAAGAAAGAGCAACTCCAAATCAATAGTATTCCTGATGAATGGGGAAACATCACAACAGACAAAGAAAAGAACCAGACAAACAAGAATACTTTAAAACCTATATTATATTAAATTTGAAAACCTATGAGAAATCTGAAATCCTGTGAATCAAAACAGCTTAACCAAGAAGAGATTGACAGTTTTAAACAGACCCATAATAATTGAAGAAATTGAAGGTGTAATAAAAAACTTCCAACTAAAAACTGCCCAGGCCCAGATTGTTTCACGGCAGAATTTTATAAATCATTTGAAGAGAACTTATAACCATTACTACTCAAACTTTTCAGAAAGATACAGAGGAAAATCTTCTGAATTTCTTCTCTGAAGCCAGCATCACTCTAATACCAAATCCAGGAAGATACAACCAAAGAAGAAAAATATTGAGCTATTTCATTAATGAACACAGAGGAAAATTCTCAAATCTGATGTCCTTCTGTGGAAATTAATCCACAGGATTCTAGTCAGCACATCTAGAAATCTTAAATAAGGCATCAGCCACAATCATTCTCCTATAGTGCTCAGTCCAGGGACACTCCCCCACCCATTTTTCCTGCTCCATTTTTTTAATTGTATTTATTTTTGTATGTGTAGGAATGTACTGTCTGCATGCAGGTCTGTGCACCCATGTCATGCAATGCAACGGAGGTCAGAAGAGGGCCTCGGATTCCCCTGGAACTGGAGTTCTCCTGGAATTGGAGTTACAGACAGTTCTCAGCCACCATGTGGGTGCTGGGGACTGAACCTGGGTCCTCCGCAAGAGCAGTTGGTGCTCTCAACCGCCAGGCCATTGGCCACTAAAATATTTAAATCAAATGTTCAAAGAGATTCCTTTTATTTTAATAACAATACAAACTATCAAAAATGAAAACAAATCAAAATAAAGGAAAAGGGTATTGAGGATGCAAAGTGAAAAAAATGAATCCTATATACTCATGGAAAAATATGATTTACTCACCATGTATTTGACAAAGGGGCCAAGAGGAATCAATGGAGGAAAGACAGCATTTTCAGCAAATGGTGTTGGCAAAACTGCATCACCACTTGCAGAAGCACAAAATTAAACCCCTACCTCTCACCTTGTACAAAAACCAACTCCAAATATATCAAGGACCTCGGTGTGAAACTTTAAACTCTGAAAATGAAAGAAGAAAAGTTTGGTAGTAACCTTCAAGACATAGGCATAGGAAAAGATTTTCTAAATCAGACACCAGCCACACAGGAAATAGGTCAACAATTGACAAGTGGAGTCTTATTAAACTTAAAACCTTCTCTACAGTAACAGAAACAAAGACATGAAGAGAAAACTCACAAATGGGAAGAAACATTCAACAGTGATACATTTGACAGAGAATTAACATCTAAAATATATAAACTACTCAACAAACAAAGGAGAAAGAATCAAATGACTCACTCAAAAGATGGAGTAAAGACCTGAACAGAGACTTCACAAATGAAGAAGACAAGATGGGTGAGAAACATCATAAAAAGTGTTTAACGTCACTAATAACTAAGGAAATGCAAATTAAAACCACTTTAAGATTTTCTCTTATTCCAGTCAGACTAGCTATGATCAAAGAAACAAAGGATACCAAATGCTGGAAAGGTTGTGGGGAAAAGGGAACACCCATCAAATGTTGATGAGAATGGAAACTTGTGCAACCCCTATGGAAAGCAGTGTGAAGAACTCTTACAAAACTCAAAATGATCAACAATCTTCTTGCTTTCATAACTTGCACCACTCCTGGGTACATACACACAAGACACATCCTACCACAAAGATACATGCACAGCTATGTTTATTGCAGATCTCTTCACAATTGTGAAGAGTTAGAACCAAACCAAATGCCCCTCAACTGATGACTGGATGACAAAAATGTGGTACATCTACACAATGGAGTTCTATGCAGCAGTAAAGAAAGATGATATCAGAAACATTGCAGGTAAATGGATGGAACTCAAAGCCATTATGCAAAGTGAAGTAACACACTCCCAGAAAAAAAAAAGTTTAATGGTTCCCTCATTTGTGGATGCTAATACCAAATCCCCATTTGACTGGCAAACTGAGCAAGTTTATTATTATATTTCTTTGTATCTGAAAGCAACTGTTCTATTATAATGTGACTTTCTTAATGAGCTCTAGAATTGACCTACCACTTATATTCATACATTGTAATTACTATATATGGGTGGAAGATATGTATTCATATTCTAGAGTAATATAATATTAAAGGGAAAAATGTGAATCCCAAAACATATTTAGTAATTAACATACAGTTTATTCCCAGAGGTCATAATTTTGATACATATGTGCTGTCTATATGGACATAATTTGGAGTAATACAAAGGGGAGGGAACAAAATTTATTGATAGCTTTATAGAATAGTTTCAGTATAATCCCTGAGTTATTGAAACATTATAATAATGTATAGTTTACATTGTAAACTTACTGCAAAATTTATATTAAATTCCTATAAAACCTTCAAAAAGTACATTAAAGCATACATCAACTTACTATGTAATTTAGAATGTGTAACAGTATATTTATTTTTACCTGCACACAACATTACTGTCAAAATGCTAATCCATAAACGTGTTTTGGGATAAACCTATAGTTTATTTTCAGACTTTATAATTTAGATTTATGTGTGGATTGTATATATGCATTTTTTGGAGTAATATAAAATTAAAGGGAACAAAAAAGAGAGAGTATCCTCTTCAAATAACTGACCAAAACAGTAAACATCTGCTCTGTTAAGGTTAAAAAAAACTGAGAAAAAGATGCAAGATGGGACTTAACATGTATAGCAGAATCCATTGGCTCTGGCAAGGGTGTGTGTGCAAAGTGTGGCCATGGATGTGGAATGAGTCCAAATTTGATTAAGAAATGTTGTATGAAATGTGCTCAATAAAATTTAACATAAAGAGGGGGATGGAGAGATAGCCCTGCAGTTAAGAGCACCACATGTTCTTGCAGAGGACCCGGGTTTGATTCCCAGCACCCACATGATGGCTAAGAACCGTCTTTGACTCCAGTTCCAGGGGAATCGGATACCCTCTGCTGACCTCTGCATCATTGCATGACACGGGTGCACCAACCTACATGCAGACAGTACATTCATACACACGGAAAAAAATGTTTTTGGTCTTTTTGAGACAGGGTCTCCATGTAGCTCCAGCTGTCCTGGAACTCACTCTGTAGACCAGACTGGCCTGGAACTCACAGAGATCTGACTGCCTCTGCCTCCCAAGTGCTAGGATTAAAGGTGTGCACAGCCACACCCAGCTAAAAAAATATTTTAAAAAATTAACATAAAAAAACTCAAAATGAGCCTACCACCTGACCCAGTCATGACACTCCTGAGAATATACCAACAAGACTCATTCTATCACAGAGATACATGCACATCCATGATTATTTCAGCCCTCTTGACAATAACGATCGAGAGGCAACCTAAGTGTCCCTCAACTGATGAATGGATAAAGAAAATGTTGTACATATACACAATGGATTTCTATGCAGTGGTAAGGAAGACAACATAATTATCTTGGCAGGTAAATGGATGGAACTAGAAACGATTATGTTATGTGAAGTAACACAGTCCCAGAAAAGCAAACGACCTATGAATTCCTTGATTTGTGGATCCTAATAACAAATCTCTATTTATAAGACAAACTACAACTCTACTGTCAAAATGTGAATCCGTAAACATGTCTTGAGATTAACCTATAAAAAACATGAATTAGTGTAGTCACAGTGTAAGTCAGTGTGGATGTAGTAATAAAGGCAACAGAATTTCCACATGGTTCATCTATCCTACTTCAGAATATATATCTAAGGAAACCAACACAGGCATGCAATACGGATACCTACAAATCCTTTTTTTTTCATGATCCTATTCACAATACACAGTTATACCAGTAACCTTGTTATTTCTCTGCAGATCAAGTGATAAAGAAAATGTGGCATACATATAATAGTGTTCACCCAAACAAATAATGAAACTCTGTCCTGTGCTGTAAAATGTATGAACTGAAAATAAACTAGACTTAGAAAGAGTAGCAGTGTATGATTTTCCTGGTATATAGAAATCTGATTTTATTTAAAATAAGCATGGGCATAGTTTTGTGAGATGACAAAGCCTATAATTAATAATTATATCAGTCAATTCCTAAAAATGTTGAGCACTAGATTTGTGAAACTATTACCCAATTAAAGGATATTTTCATTTTTATATAAAATGTTGATTTTAGAGCTAGGGCCTGAAATACTTAAAATTAGACTACAGCAGTTTTAATTGTGAAAAACCTAAAGTCAAAAACTTAAAGGGAGGCTATAAATGAGTGTTGCATTCAGCAAAATCCATACATGGTAAATGGACAGAAAACAGGAACTTAGAAAAAAACTTAATTGCAAAGAAATGAAGTAAAGGGTGAAAGAATTAAGAGTTAACACATCTCAAGTGATATAATATTTGCAATAATAATAATTGGACATTTATTCAGGCTGTCTTTTCAAATATAACTTCCAGGTAAGCATGAAAATACCTGGGCATTCAATGATTATTCATTTACATTTTTAAGAAAGATTGTATTTGACTTAATGTTTCTTATACAAGTTCCTATTTATTATGATTTTCAAATGTATGGCAATATTTATAAATAAAGTAGGATATTTGGATATGCTAAAATTATTCTAGCACCTAGAGATGGATGTAGATGAGAATTTACATGCCAAATGATTTTATTAATATTTCTTCCAAACATTTTTTCTCATGAATGCTATGGCATGATGTGTCATGTATTGCTGTTTATCCTAACATGCATGAGGATTTGGTGTATATCCTTAGCAACACACAAACAGCATATACAGAAAATATATATTATATATGATATATGTTAATACAGGTAAAATTATAAGTGATTTTGATATTTTAATGAGTTAAAAAATACACAAGATTCTGTATCTAAATGTCAACTCATGTTCCCTTCAGTAGCACTTATACCAAAATTCAAACTGTACAGATTATCATGGTTCTTTCATAAGGATTACATGCCAGTAGTTCTTTTAAAATATGTTATTTCTTATTTTAATTTTATGTTCATGAGTGTACTGTCTGAATGTACACAAGTGTGTCCATGTAATGCAATGCATATGGAGGTCAGAAGATGATGTCAGATCCCCTAGAACTGGAATTATGGACAGTTGTTAGCTGCCGTGTTGGTTCAGGTAATCAAACCCGTCCCCTGCAAGAGGAACCAGTGCTCCAAATGCTGAGCCATCTCTTCAACTCCAACATGCAAATTCTTTACGCATTTCCTATTTTAAAAATTTAAGTCAAACAAACCCCAAAAGATCTAGGACAAAGCAAGGTCTACAGGATTGTTAGGGGAAAACATCCACATATCATCTTGTATAAATTCTCCTACGGCATACAAAGAAACAGGCACTTGTTCAAAATTCTTCTAGCAAGCTATCTCTTTTTGAGTCCAGTGCAAGATGAGAATGTCATTGAAAACACATTATTCTGCTGATTCTGTTGCTTTCATTCCTAGTTTCTTCAGTGCTTTTATCATAAAGTTCCCCCTTAGGCACAGGCATTTGAGTACTTAATCCCCATTTTATGGTGCTGTTTTTGATGTCCATGGAGCTTCTAGGAGTGAAAACATGAGGCGGGTAATTTATTTCTGGGTGACAATTTGATTGTTTATAGCTTCCTCATATTTTTAGCTTTCTTTCTTGGCTTCCTGTATTATGAAATGCAATCAACCAGGTTCCTGATCTAGCTATGTGCTGTAATGCCTTCCTCACTATTAAAGACTACCTTTCTGTAATTATAAGCCAAAACAGACCCTTTCATAAGTTGCTTTTCTTTTTTATTTTTTTTAATTTATTACTTTTTTCTTTTCTTATTTAATTTATTTTATTATGTGTATGAATGTACTGTCTGCATGTAGGTCTGTGCACCTGTGTCGTGCAATGCCGTGGAGGTCAAAAGAGGGCATTGGATTCCCCTGGACTTGGAGTTACAGACGGTTCTCAGCTGCCATGTGAATGCTGGGGATGGAACGCGGGTCTTCTGAAAGAGCAGTAGGCACTCTTAACCGCTGAGCCATCTCTCCATCCCCAAGAAGTTGCTTTCCTTCATGCTATTTTATGATACAGAATAAAAAAAAAATGAAGAGTACACTTCCTTTCTATTTCGTAGAATACTATTTTATTTCAGTTTTAATTCAGAGATTATGTCCTATATATATTCATAATTTTATGTTTTGAATTATTTACTTATTTCTTCAGGAAAGGGACTTCAGGTAGGCTGAATAGATCTCAGGGAATGAGAATTAAAACAAAACAAAACAAAACAACATTGCTGTTAGTTATTCTTTAAGGATTAAATTCAGTATGAATCTATCTGCCTCTATTTCTTTTTACATAAAAGCAATTTACTTATTTGTATTTTATGTTTATTAATTCTTTTTTGTGTCATCTTGGAACGGAGAACTGGAGTTGGATGCTCTGTCAAACAAACAGTGCTCTTAAGCACTGAATCATATCTCCAATCAGAGGGGAGGGGTTTTTTTATTAGGCTTTGTAGTTGGAAGACTTTGTTACTGCCTTCATTTTGTTTATAAATCTAAATAATTTTGTAACTCCTTGATTAAACTATTTTTATTTTTATTTTTTATTATTTAATTTTATTTATTTATGTATGTGTATGAATGTACTGGCTGCATGCAGGTTTGTGCACCCGTGTCGTGCAATGCCGTGGAGGTCAGAAGAGGGTGTCAGATTCCCCTGGAACTGGAGTTCTCCTGGAATTGGAGTTTCNATGCAGGTTTGTGCACCCGTGTCGTGCAATGCCGTGGAGGTCAGAAGAGGGTGTCAGATTCCCCTGGAACTGGAGTTCTCCTGGAATTGGAGTTTCAGATGGTTTTCGGCCACCATGTGGGTGCTGGGGATTGAACCTGGGACCTCTGTAAGAGCAGTCGGTGCTCTTAACCGCTAGGCCATCTCTCCAGCCCCTAAACTATTTTTAAATAAAATAATTTTATTGATTTTCAATCCAATTTAGACATGTTTCCCTTTCCCTATCCTCCACCCCACCACAGTTCATCCATTCTGCCATATATGTCTTGCATCTTTTTCTCAGTCTTTTTTTAATAATAGGTCATAAGTAATGAATACAGGCATGCTTCATGTAAAGCCAATTTGCAAGTAGCTATGCCCAAACTTATACAACTCGAGGCCCCCATTGTCCAGCTGGGGGAGCTTATATGTACTATCATGTCGATCAAATAAGAGTCCAGTCTATGTTTCTGTAGTTTTGTAGTTCACCCCAATTGCAGCCCTTTCATTCTACCATGCCCCTTTTCCACAGATTGTTCCCTATGCTTTAGAAAAGGACACAAGTTGGCTAGAAGCCAAACAGTCTACTTCCTTTGGAGATGTTGTTTTGGACTCTGATCAGTTCAGGCTGTTTCCTTCCATGGGTTGGCAGTTTATCCCGAAATAACCTTTTACTCCTACTGATGTAGCACAAGCAGTTAGACATATAGGCGTTTAAACAGTACTAATTATTATGGTAGGTTAAATTTGTATAGATACAGATGTTTGGACTATAGCTTTTCTGTAAAAGCTGACAAGGTCTTACTGTGGCTTATAATATCTCCTAACCACTAGAAGACTTGAGCTTCTGGCATCAGCCATGAATTATTCCTCCAAAGAGAGAGCTAATAGCCAATTAGATTTGGAATATACAGACATTTGGCTGCCAGTGCTGCACAGTATTTCCCGGCAGGTGAGGTGTAGCTGATGCTGATGGAGAAGTCTTGCTTGACTCAAGGAGAACAATATTTGCTTTGTTGATTTAGTGCCCTTTTGTAACACTCTCTGGCATTCTAGAGGCCATCTGTACACTTGCACGTGTGGTCTCTCTATATATTTCCCATGCTTACACCAGGTCTTCTACAGCAGGGCCTTACTGCCTCTCTTCTTGCAGGTAACCCAGTGTTTTGGCAAAAAGCCTTTATCTTTTGGGGGGTCTTGGATCACCTAGCCAATATCTCCTTGGCTGAATAATCCATTTCTGATACAAGAGTTCTCCTGTATTAATATATTTGACTCAATTACCCAGCTTATATAGACTTTAGTATTATATTTGGCTCTGAATAGGAATGATACTTTCAAAGTTCCTATGACTATCAGTTAAAGAAGGCAACTAAACCACTTTTATAAGAGATTACCTCTATAACAATCAGCTCTAAGTTACATTTAGGGAATGACTTCATTACCATGAAGTTTTGCTTTGTTCCAGTTAGGAACCTCAGAGATGTTTGATGCTTGTAGCAGTCTGAGGCTTTTCTTCCTTTTAATGTTTAGCTGGCCTAACTTTTCTGCATTTTACTCAAGCAGTTTATAATTTTCTGTATGTTTTTAGTTTGGGAAGCTAACTTAATTAGATTATCCTACCAGTAGAAGAAAATGTTACAAGTTGATACTGTACAACACAATCATTGTAGAGAATATTTGTATCCATTAACCCCAAAGTTGTTGTTATACAAATTATAAGTGAAGCTGATGTGGACTACAATTTATATTTCCAATTAGCTTAAATACATTACATTTAAAAATTTTTATTAATTTTATTTATTTCCGTATGTGTATGAATGTACTGTCTGCATGCAAGTTTGTGCACCCGTGTCGTGCAATGCCGCGGAGGTCAGAAGAGGGTGTTGGATTCCCCTGGAACTGGAGTTCTCCTGGAATTGGAATTTCAGACGGTTCTCGGCCGCCATGTGGGTGCTGGGGATCGAACCCGCGTCCTCTGTAAGAGCGGTCGGCGCTCTTAACCACTAGGCCATCTCTCCAGCCCCCAATATATTACATTTTTTATTAAAACCTTTTAAACAATGTTGTTTAATATAGACGTATTTGCTTTTTCTAAGACCTAGAATACCATATAATATGTAGACAAAGTTTGGGCAAATTTGAATACCTGTTAAACTCACATCAATTAACTATACATTAATCTAATGTAGACCCATGTCCCCCTCCCCACCCTCCCACTATCAGATTCACCATTTCAGCCAGTTCTAGTTGCAGTCTTCTCTGTTGTTTTTGTTGATTCCAATATGCCTCACTCCTCACACGGAATATTTACAACTGGGTTATTGATGCTAGTGTCCACAGATGAAGAATACCATTCGCCATTTGTTTTTCTGGGACTGTGTTACTTCACTTAAGATAATTTCTTCCAGTTCCATCCATTTACCTGCAAATTTCATGATGTCATCATTCTTTACCACTGCATAGATCTCCATTGTATAGATGTACCACATTTTTTCTATCCACTCATCAGTTGAGGGGCATTTTGGTTGGTTCCAGCTCTTCGCTATTGTGAAGAGAGCTTCAATGAACATGGCTGTACATGTGTCTCTGTGCTATGAAGAGTCTGGTGGATATATTCCCAGAAGAGGTATGGCTGGGTCTGGTGGTAGGCTCATTTTGAGTCTTTTAAGGGTTCTCCATACTGCTTTCCATAATGGTTGTAAAAGTTTGCATTCCCACCAGCAAAGGATGAGTGTACCCCTTTCTCCACACCCTATCCAGCATTTAGTATCATTTGTTTTCTTGATCCTTGCCAGCCTTATCTTGGTGAGATGGTATTTTAAAGTGGTTTTAACTTGAATTTCCTTAATTATTAGAGATATTGAACACTTTTTAAGATGTTTCTCAGCCATCTCTATTTGCTCGCTTGTGCAGTCTCTGCTCATTTCTTTACTCCATTTTTTGAGTGAGTCATTTGACTTCTTACTTCTTTGTTTTTTGAATAGTTTATATATTCTGGAGGTTAATGC
The DNA here is from genome assembly GCA_009823505.1 of Rhizomys pruinosus. Taxonomy (NCBI): domain Eukaryota; kingdom Metazoa; phylum Chordata; class Mammalia; order Rodentia; family Spalacidae; genus Rhizomys; species Rhizomys pruinosus. The sequence goes on from VZQC01003661.1 coordinate 1,278,306, forward strand.
TCTGTCAGATGTATCAGCAGTGAAGGTTTCCTCCCAGTCTGTGGGCTTTCTATTCACTTCTCTTACTTTTTCTTTTGCTGTACAGAAACTTTTGAGTTTCATAAGGTCCCACTTGTCAATTGTCGACCCTATTTCCTGGGCAGCTGCTGACTGAGTTAGAAAGTCCTTTCCTACACCTATGTCATGTCAGTTGGTGCCAACCTTTTCTTCTATCGCCTTTAGAGTTTTGGGTTTCACATTGAGTTCTTTGATCCATTTGGAGTTGACTTTTGTACAGGGTGAGAGGTAGGGGTTTAATTTTATTTTTCTACGAGTGGTAATCCAGTTTTGCCAACTCCGTTTGCTGAAGGTGCAGTCTTTCCTCCACTGAGTCTTTTTGGCTCCCTTGTCAAATAAGACGTGGCTAAAAGTGTATGTGCTCAAGTTTAGATCTTCAATTTTGTTCCATTGGTCTACAGGTGTGTATTTGTGCCAGTACCAGGCTGTTTTTATGACTATAGCCCTGTGAAATAGTTTGATGTCTGGTGTAGAAATCCTCCCTGTATTGTTCTTTTCGCTCAGTGTTGCTTTTGTTTCATTCTTTATTTCTTCTTCACTGACCCATTCATTATTCAGGATTGTGTTGTTTTATCTCCATGTGTTCCTGTAGCTATTAGGGCTAATTCTGGTGTTGATATTGAGCTTTATTACATGTGGTTTGATAGAGTGCATGGATTAATTGTAGTCCTTTAGTATTTGTATTTGTTGAGATTACTTTTATGTCCCAGTACGTGGTCTGTTTTACATAATGTTCCACGAGCTGCTGAGTAGAAATTATATTCTCTGGTGTTTAGGTGGGATATTCTGAATAAGTCTGTGAGGACCATTTGGTGTGTTGTATTGTTCAGTTCAATGGCTTCCTTTTACTTATTGTCTAGTTGATCTATCCAGTTGGCTCAGTGGGGTATTCGTTCCCCACTATTATTGTGGTGGGAGCAATCTGTGTCTTGAGGTTCTGCAGAAATGTGTTTATATTGTTCAGGGCACCTGAATTTGTTGCATAAACATTTAGTATTCTGATATCTTCATGGTTAAAAGTTCCTTTGATAAGGATGTAATGGCCCTCTTTGTCTCTTCTGATTAATTTTATTCTGAGGTCTATTTTGTCTGATACTGGAATAGCAACTCTTGTCGATTTTTGGTACCATGAGCTTAGAATATTTTTTTCATCCTTTCACTTTAAGTTGGTGTCTGTCCTTGATAGACTGTTACTGTGCATGCCCAATTTTATGGCTTTGTGTGTCAGATGATATCCAGCTCATGATCAGTAATTCAGTTTTTATTGTAACTTCACAGACCACTGTCAATCATTGAGTTTCAACAAAAGGCCAAGAATCGCAGGTCAAGAGCTGTCTCTCAAAAGGAAAAAAAATTTCTTCAGATGTGCATCCTTGCTCCAAAATCCCAAGGATTTCCAACATATGTGATTCATACATTCAGACCTAATAAAGACTCCAAACAACATCCATATCTTTCACTTCTATTTCAAATACCTTTGGGTCTGATGGATGTTATCACCCAAGCAGCAGAGTAGCCTGAAATGAAGCCGTGATCTTTGAAAGTCCTTATATTGTTCTTTATCCCATTCAAACCTGGAGGCCTTCTGAGTCACTTGCTGATAAGCCAGTGTCACATCAAAGTGGGGAATGTGCCACTTTCAAAATCCAAATAGGCCTATTATACAGTGCGATACTTTATTGGTCATGGGAGGGGCTCTGTGCAACCACTCAACAATTTATCATTCACGTTAAAATATGTACTTAAGAACTTAGTTGTGATACAGGACTGGATAATTAATATATTTTTGATACCAAAATGTAAATTTGTACTGCTAGACATGTCAGTTGAAAGGAAATATCTTCAGATGGCTCTACAGAACAGGCACAGAGGAAAAAAAACTCTGTTATATAATTACTTGAACACTACGTACTATTATATATGTAATTATCATCAGGTGAAGAAAACAAATCTGATACAATAGCTGGAATTGAAGTCACTGCTTGATTAAGTTTAGGATAATCAACTGCAATTTTCCATTACTATTTGCTCTCTGTATAGGTCAAATAAGAAAGTTAAATTGAGCAACTATACTCCTTTATTTTCAAGTCCTGAATGGTGGCATTAATTTTTGTAGGCACACTATGAATACCTGTAATTTTAGTTCACTAATTTCTCTGATTTGGGCAGCTCCAATGGCTTCCATTTTGGTATCTGCCAAATTATAACTGAATCAACTCCATGTATGCACACTAGGACTGGAGAAATATTCATAGGGTTTGCACAGTTACCCACAAAACCTACTGCAATTCAAACTATGGACCTCCATTGTTTACTTGTCTTTCATTAGCCTCTTCTTTAACTCTTCTGACTGAGCATCCATATCTCCCATTATAAGTTTTGACACAAGTCTCTTCAAATAATGCTGGTTCCTTTCTCACCAGTGTGTGTCATAAATTATTAAGGAATGCAAGTATTCAGGGTATTCCCATTGTTTATATTTGGGGTTTTTGAACTACTGTACTTATCTATTCTTTAATAATTTCCTAGATATATAAACATCCTTCTCCCTCATCCATGAATGAATACTGATTGGATAGATCTTGTACAGTAAACCACAGTTCATTGAAGCTCATGAGTACAAAGGCCCTGTTGAGAAAGAAAAAAAAATCATTAAGGATGAAAACAAATTATTTGGAGAAAAGCCAGAGCAGGTGCCTAAGAAAATCAACATGCTTCCCTAAGAAAACAGTCCCTGCTTATCAAAGAATGCAGCCTCAGTTTGCCTAAGGAAGCACCTTGCCATGGTTACCTAAGAAAACATTTGCCTAACCTTTGCTTTCCAATTCTGTAAACGTGTTTTCTGCTTGGAATTCCAGGTCATGGTATACTGACACACAGGTTAGAAACCATTTGCCTGGCCTAGAATCACACAGTCAGGAATTTTAGCCCACTAATAGTGGAATGGGTATGGAATGAGACTGGATTGTGTATTAATTGTTAGAAACCTGTTGGTTGGTAATCAGGCTTTGGAGTGGACTTCCCTGTGTCCCTGGTCACAGGAATTAAAGCTATGATCTGTAGAAGAACATGAGTTACAAGATAAGTATAAAGATGAGTATTTAGAATTCCATTTCATACTGTATCATTTTAGCAAAATAATAGTAGTATGTTCTAACATAGAGCTTATGATCTCAGCCAAGATTATAGTCCCATGCATGAGTTCACTTTTGTAGAGTTGACCTTAAATCCAATCCTAAGGAAGTTGCTTACTCTTATAACATTCATATGAATATTGCACCAATTGGCTTATCTGACCAAGCCAGTCATAATTTTAGCTCTCAAGGTTCACAGCTAGATAAGACTATTGAAGAGCTTTCACTTTCAGAACCCGGAATAACACCTTATAAAATTGTGAAAACGAACCAACATGGAAGAAACTTTCACTTCAGTAACAGCAAGATTTCTCCAAGTTTGGCGAAAAATGTCTTGTGGTGGTTTGAAAGAGAGTGTCCCCCATAGGCTTCAAGTATTCAGACAGCTTGTACCCTGTTTGTGGCACGGTCTGGGAGGTCTTAGAAGGTGTGGTCATGCTGGAGGAAGTACATCATTGGGGGCGGGCTTAGTGAGTTCAACAAACCATGCATTCTCCAGTCTCTCCCTCTCCAATTCCTCTGCTCATCAGAGGATGTGAATTTCAGCTTTCTGCTCCAGCCCCGGCCACTATGCCTCCCCATCACATTAGAATCTAATTCCCTGGAATCATCAATAGTAAGCTCAAATAAACTCTTCCTTTTATAAGTTCCCTTAGTCATGGTGGATTTATCACAGCAACAGAAAAGTGCCTAATACATGTGGCTTTAGAAATAGCATCATATCATCAAGTTCAGGTGTACTCACCAGGGTCTTGATAATGCCCTGTGTTGTTTGGGAGGCCAAGGACCCCAGAACAATAGATCAAAGGGATATAGCTCACACCTGGCAAATGGGAATTTTGTTTAATAAATTATGGCATCGTGGAGGAGTATAATCTCGTGCATAGAGACCCTCCATTTAAACTCTGTTTTTGTTACTAAGTTTATAAAATAGGGGAGGGTCTATATCTATTTTTCAACCTCTCTTAATAATACTTTTTTTATTTAACATTTTTTTATTATTGATGCTTTGTGCATTTCATACATCATTTTCCAATTCAGTTCAGGCATATTTCCCTTTCCCTTCCCCCCCACCCCCGCCCCAACCGAGATCTTGCATTCTGCCATAACTGTCCTGCATCTTTCTCTCAGTTTTTTTTTTTTTTCATTTTTAGATATAAG
>VZQC01003661.1:1287834-1378003 GCA_009823505.1 Rhizomys pruinosus
TACTGGGACATGCTTTGCTCCTGTTCTACTTCTTGCTTTCATGGTTGAGGCGAGAAGTCAGTTGTGATACTGATGGTTTCCCTTTGTTGGAATTGTTTTTCTTTTGTAGTTCTCGAGAATTTTGTCTTTGTTTTGGGCATCTAGCATTTTAACTATAATATGAATGGCGTGGGTTTTTCTTATTCTGATCTGTCTATTTGGGGTCCTATGTGCTTCTTGTATTTGTATGGTTTGTCTATTTTTTAGTGTGGAAATTTTCATTTATTAATTCTGTTGAAGTATTGAATAAATGCTATTTCTTGAGATTCTTCTCCTTCCTATTCCTATGATGCGGAGTTTTGATCTTTTCATATGTCCCATACCTGGTTTTCTTTTTTGTTTTAAATTTTTCATAATCTTATTTGACGCTTTTTAATTGATCTGTGTTATCTTCCAGATGATATTCTTGTTCTGCTTCCTCCATTCTACTTCTGAGGCTTTTTCCTTTCCTTTTTCTTGATTGAATGTGTGTTCTATCTTTTTTGTTTCATCCGTGTTTTATTTAGTACTTCCATTTCCTTTTTGACTTCTCAATCTCTTCTTGGTGCTTCTCAATCTCTTCTTCGTGCTCCTTACTTCGTTGGTTGGCTTCCTTTTTCAGTGGTTCTGCTTCCTTTCAGAGTTTTTTTTTTTTCTCTCCTCTAGTTCTTTGTGGAGTTGTTGTTCTGTTCCTTTAGTTCTTTCCAAGTTTGTCATTGTATCCCTTTATGTCCTTTTTGAGTTTTTCGTTCTCGATTCTTAGTTCTCTTTTTCTTTTTTTTTCTCCCCTAGTCTTTCTGGAGTTGTCAATCTGTTCCTTTAGTTCTTTCTGATGTTGTCATTGTATTCCCTCTAGGTCCTTTTTGAGTTTTCATTTTCTCTCTTTTAGTTCTCTGAATTCCTCTTTATGTTCTTTTATTTTCTTTGATAGGTCTGCAATTTATTCCTTCTAAGATATGTTCCTTGGGTCTCCTCCAAGGGTTCCCATTGTAGCTATCTCCTATGGTTTGGTAGCGCCTGATGCCGGGTTTTTCAGTGCCTTGCCCATGTTGTCCCTTCGTCGTGTTCCTGGCATGTGGGCTTCCCTTTTGTGGTTCAGATCACAAATACCTTATCACTATGTTAGGGGATAGTTTTACTTTCCTCCTTTAGATGCTTTTTTTCCCTTTCCTCCTCGTTTATGGAGTATTGACTTCTCTAGTTTTCAATTTTGTAAACCACTCTTCTCTTCTTGCTCTGAAGGTTCTCCAAGAAAAGGTCCACTTTGATTCTCACCAATCTCGGGGGGGGGGGGGATGCCTGATCTAGCCCATGCCCCTGCAGTCCGTGCAAAGGTGCAGAGCACTAGCTGCTGGACCATCTGTCCCCAGCGAGAAAGAAAGATGTAGGGTGGTCCCGCCCACGACCCCCTACCTGTGGCAGAGGCTTGCCCAGGTAACTTCCCTGCAGCCCGCACAAAGGTGCAGAGCACTAGCCGCCGGACCGTCTGGCCCCGGGGAGAAAGAAAGATGTAGGGTGGTCCCGCCCACGACCCCCTACCTGTGGCAGAGGCTTGCCCAGGTAACTTCCCTGTGGCCCGCACAAAGGTGCAGAGCACTAGCCGCCGGACCGTCTCCTCTCTTAGTAATATTTATACTTTTTCCTACTTCACTCTCTTCCCTACTCTACTTTTCATTATCCCTCCTGACTTCAGCCTCTCCACACTTCAATATCTTCATTTCATTTTACTCATCCAAATGAATATTACCCAACATAAAGTCTGGCACAGGAGAAGGGCAACTATAAGACTTTTCCAACTTTGGTGAGTGGTCCCACTTGAACAATATTTTTCTTATAGTAGTAGAGAAGGGCAAGACTTCTGAGCCTTCCCATAATAGGGAATTAAGTGGGCTGTTTGTTTTTCTTTCTTTTTTCTTTTTTTCGTTCTTTATTTCTTTTTTGGTCTTTTGGAGACAGGGTCTCCCTGTAGCCCCAGCTGTCCTGGAACTCACTCTGTAGACCAGGCTGGCCTTGAACTCAAAAAGATCCGCCTGTCTCTGCCTCCCAAGTGCTAGGATTAAAGTCTTTATTTATTGTTAATATATATTTAGTACAAGATTATCAAATCTAGACCCATGTTCCCCACCTTATGCACCCACCCCACCAGAGCTCATGCATTCTGCCAAACATGCTTTTCATCTCTTTCTCAGTCTTTCTAAATATTCTCCATGTGGAAGTTGACTTTTTTGAGCAGAAGTTCACTGTTTCAGTCAGTTCTTTTATGCAGTCCTTTCTGTTGTTGTTGTTGTTGTTGTTGTTTCCAATATGCATCACTCCCAACTGCTTGAACAAAAGATCAAGGGGCCTTGCATAAGAAATACTTACAACTAGGTAATTGGCACTAGCATCCACAGATGAGGGATACTATTCATCTTTTTGTTTTTTTCTGGTACTGTGTTACTTCACTCACCATGATGTCTTCTAGCTCCAGCCATTTTCCTGCAAAGCTCATGATCTCATCTTTCTTTATGCTGCATATAACGCCATTGTGTAGATGTACCAAATTTTATCTATCCACTCGTCAGTTGAGGGGCATTTGCGTTGGTTCTAACCCCTTGCTATTGTGAAGAGAGATGAAATAAATATGGCCATACATGTATCTCTGTGGTGGGAGTGGTATGGCTGGGTCGGGTGGCAAGTTCATTCCAAGACTTCCAAGGGTACTCCACACTGCTTTCCATAGTGGCTGTACGAGTTTACATTCCCACTAGGAGTGCATGAGTGTTCTTCTTTACCCACAACCTCTCCAGCACTTGGTATCATTTGTTTTCTTAATCCTAGCAAGTCTTATTGGAGTAAGATGATATCATAAAGTGGTTTTGATTTGTATTTCCTTAATGATTAGTGATGTTGAATAATTCTTAAGGTGTTTCTCAGCCACCTCTAATTCCTCACATGTGAAGTCTCTGTTCAGCTCTTTGCTCCATCTATTGAGTGGGTCATTTGGTTTCTATCTTCTTTGTTTTTTGAGTAGTTTATATATTCTGGAAATCAATGCTTTGGCAGGTGTTTCTGCGGTGAAGGTTTCCTCTCACTCTGTGGGATCTCTCTTCCCTTCCCTGATTCTTTCTTTTGATGTACAGAAGCTTTTGAGTTTAATGAGTTCCATTTGTCAATTGTCGACCTTAATTTTTGTGCAGCTGCTGTCTGATTTAGGAAGTCTTTTCCGATGCCTATGTCCTGTAGTTTGCTGCCAACTTTTTCTTCTATTGCCTTCATAGTTTGGGGTTTCACATTGAACTCTTTAATCCATATGGATGTGACTTTTGTACAGCACTTCTACAAGTGCTGATCCAGTTTTGCCAACACCAGTTGCTGAAGATGTTATCTTTTCTCCATTGTGTCTTTTTGGCCCCAATTTTCAAGTATGAGAAGGCTGAAATTGTATGTGTTCAAGTTTGGATCTTCAGTTTTGTTCCATTGGTCGACAGGTCTTTTATTTGCCAGTACCAGGCTGTTTTTATTACTATAGCCCTGTAGTATACTTTGAAGTTTGGTATAGAGATACTCCCTGTGTAGCTCTTTTTGCTCAGGCTTGTTTTGGCTATTCGGGTTCTTTTGTTTTTCCAAATCAATTTAAGGACTTTTTTTCCAAGCCTGTGAAGAAACTCAGGGATTTTAATTGGGATTGCGTTAAACCTATACAAGAGTTTGGGTAGAATGGACATTTTTAAAATGTTAATTTTCCCAATCCATGAGCATGGGACGTTTTTCCATCTTCTGATGTCTTCTTCAGTTTCTTTCTTTAAGGGTTTAAAATTTTTGTTTTAGAGATCTTTTGTGTCTTTGTTTAGGTTTGTTCCTAGGTATTTTATTGTTTTTGAGGCTCTTGTGCGTAGGAAGGTCTCCTTGAATCCCTTCTCCAGTTGCTTGTTGTCAGTGTAAAGAAAGGCTACTGATTTATTTAGGTTAATTTTGTATCCTGCCACTTTGCTGAAGCTGTTAATCGTTTCTGGGAGTTTTCTGGTAGAGTTTTTAGCATCCCTTAAGTAAACAATCATATCATCAACAAATAGGGATAGCTTGACTTCCTCTTTTCAAACTAGTACTCATTTAATTTCATTTTCTTGCCTTATTGCTCTAGCGAGTGTTTCAAGGACTATATTGAAGAGGAGTGGTGACAGGGGGCATCCATTCCTAGTTCCTACCTTTAAAGGGAATGTTTCTGTCATTTCCCCATTTAGGATGATATTGGCTATGTGTTTCTTGTATATGGCATTAATTACATTGTGGAAAGATCCCTCCTCTCTAATTCCATCCAGGAGTTTAAGCATGGAGGGATGCTAGATTTTGTCAAAGGCTTTATCAGCGTCAGTTGAGATGATGGTGCTTTTTTTTGTCTTTCATCCCATTTATGTGCTTCATGATGTTTATTGATTTTCGTATGTTGAACCATCCCTGCATCTCTGGTACGAGTCTAACTTAGTCGTGATGGATGATATTCTTCATGTGAGTCTGTATGTGATTTGCCAGTATCCTGTTTTGAATTTTGGCTTCTGTGTTCATTAGGGAGATGGGTACATAATTCTCCTTTTTAGTTGTATCTATGCCTGCTTTTGGTAATAGAGTGATGCTGGCTTCATAGAAGGAAATTGGGAGAATTCCCTCTGTTTGTATCCTTCTAAACAATTTCAGTAATAATGGTTGTAGGTCGTTTTGAAATGTTTTATAGAATTCTGCCATGAAACCATCTGGGCCTGGGCTTTTGTTAGTTGGGAGGATTCTTATCACATCTTCAATTTCTTCACATATTATGGGTCTGTTTAAGATGCTGATCTATTCTTGGTTGAGCTTTAGTGATTCCCAGGATTTCAGATATTCATCCATTTCTTCTAGGTTTTCAAACTTGGTAGAGTATAAGTTTTTGAATTATTCCCATATGATTTTCTGAATCTTTTCTTTGTCTGTTGTGATATCTCCCTTTTCATCTCAGATTGTATTGATTTGGAGTTGTTCCTTCTTTCTTTTGGTTAACTGGGCTAGAGGTCTGTCTATCTTGTTTATTCTCTCAAAGAACCAACGTTTGGATTCATTGATTTTTTGTATTGTTTTCTTTGTTTCTGTTTCAATGATTTCTGCTCTGATTTTTGTTATTTCTTCTTGTCTGTTGCATTTACAGTTCATCTGTTGTTGCCTCTTGAGTGCTTTTAGCTGCAGTGTTAGATCATTCACTTGTGCTCTTTCTGTTTCTCTAATGTAGGCACCCAGGGCTATAAACTTCCTTCTTAGTACTGCTTTTAAGGTATCCCATAGGTTTTGTTGTGTTGTATTGCCATTGTCATTCAGTTCCAGGAATGCTTTTATGTCTTTCTTTATCTCTTCCTTGACAAATTCATTATTCAAGAGTGTGTTGTTTAGTCTTCATGTGTTCTTGTAGGCAGTAGGGCTTATACTGATGATGATGTTGAGTTTTATTGCACTGTGGTCTGATAGAATGCATGAAATTATTTCAATCTTTTTGTATTTGTGGAGGTTTCTTCTGTGTCCCAGTATGTGGTCGATTTTGGAGAATGTTCCATGGGGTGCTGAGTAGAAAGTGTATTCTCTGGTATTAGGGTGGAATATTCGGTAGAGGTCTATGAGGTCCATTTGGTGTATCATATCGTTCAGTTCAGATGTCTCTCTGTTTATTTTTTGTCCTGTTGACCTATCCAAAGGACTCAGTGGGGTATTGAAATCTCCCACTATGAGTGTGCTGGGGTTAGTCTGTGACTTGTGGTCCTGGAGAATTGTCTTTATAAAGTTTGGTGCACCAGAATTTGGGGCATATATATTCATAATTGTGAAATCTTCTTGGTGGATTGTTCCTTTGATGAAAATGTAATGGCCTTCTTTGTCTCTTCTGATTTCTTTTACTTTGAAGTCTATTTTGTCTGATATTAAATTAGGAACACGTGCTTCCTTTTTGGTACCATTTACTTGGAATATTTTTTCCATCCTTTCACTTTAAGGTTTTGCTTGTCCTTGAAGGTAAGATGTGTTTTGCTGGGTGTGGTGGCACATGCCTTTAATCCTAGCACTTGGGAGGTAGAGATAGGAGGATCTTTGTGAGTTCAAGGCCAGCCTGGAATACAGAGTGAGTTCCTAGACAGCTTGGCCTTCAGGGAGACCCTGTCTCGAAAAGACAAAAAAAAAAAAAAAAGATGTGTTTCTTGCAGACAGCATGTCCATGGGTTCTGTTTCTTAATCCAATCTCCCAGTCTATGTCTTTTGATTGGGGAATTATTCCATTAATATTGAAGGTTATGACTGATAGTTTTGTGTTGCTTACTTTTGCTTTATTATCCATTTGCTGTTTTGGTTTAGGTTGTTTCTTCTGCAGTTACACTTTTATTGATTTCTCTTTCTCGGTGCCTGGGGATAGTTGCTCCTTTCTTCTGTCCTTTGAATTGCTTTATGTATTCTCTGAATGGTTGGTTTTCTGGACATGTATTCTTTCATCTTTTTTAAGTCATGGAAGGTTTTTCTCTCTCCTTCAACTATAATCCACATTTTTTCTGGGTATAGTAACCTGGGTTGGCATCTATTGTCCTTTATCACTGGGAATGCTTTGTTCCACATTCTTCTTGCTTTCATAGTTTGCACTGAGAAGTCAGTTGTAATTCTGATAGGTATTCCCTTATAGCTCACTTGTTGTTTTTCTCTTGTGGCTTTAAGGATTTTGTCTTTGTTTTGGGTGTCTAGCATTTTAACTATGATGTGTCATGGAGAGTTTATTTTCTGATATTGTCTGTTTGGAGTTCTATGTGCTTCTTGTATTTGTATTGGTTTGTCTTTTATTAGTTTGTGGAAATTTTCATCTATTATTCTGTTGAAGATCTGTTCAATACTATTCTCTTGGGATTCTTCTCCTTCCTCTATTCCTATGATGTGGAGGTTTGATCTTTTCCTAGTGTCCCACAGTTCCTGGTTGCTCCAATTTTGTGTATTTTTTAATTTTTCATAATCTTTACTTGAGGTTTTTACTTGTTCTGTGTTATCTTCCAGGTCTGATATTCTTTGGTCTGCCTCCTCCATTCTGCTTCTGAGGCTTTTTCCATTCCTCTCTTCTTGATTGGACGATTGTTTGATTTCCTTTTTCATTTCCTCTTCAGATTTCTTTTGTATTTCCACTTCCTTTTGGAGTTTCTCAATCCCTTCCTGAAGCTCTTTGCTTAAATTGTTGGTTTCCTTATCTTTTTCAACATGGGAACTTTAAAGTGTTTCCTCTTCCCTCTTGAATTCTTCATTCTCTTTCCTTAATTATTTGATTTGCTCTTTATAGTCTTGCATTTCTTTAAGTAAGTTCACAATTGTGCTTCTGATATCTGTGTGCTGGGCCATCCCCAGGGGATATACCACTGTAGGAATCTTCCACAGCATTGGTAGAGCTTGGTGTGGGATTATCCAGCACCTTCCCTGTATTGGCTCTTCTTCATGTTCCTTGCATATGGGCATCTCCTTGCCTGTATTCTGATGTGAGTCCCAAATGCCTCTTCACTGTGTGGAAGGCATGCTTTGCTTGCCTCCTTCAGATGCCTTCATAATCCCACTTGGCTAGTGGGGGCTTGTTAGCCCGTGCCCCGGTACCTGTGCTTTAGGAGGTCTTGGGAGATCTCTGATCTCCTGTTTTTTTTTTTTTTTTTTTAGAAAGATTATTACTCTGCGGGCCTGGCTAGCTTGGAACTCCCTATGCTGATCTGGCTGCCTTCAAACTCACAGAAACCTTCATATGTGAGGTTCCCCAGTGCTTCAATTAAAGGTATGCACCATTATACATCATGCTAGGTAAGATTAGACTTTAAACCACGAAGCCTCTCAAACTTTCCAGTTTTCTAAAGCTTTGTATTCTTTTCATGGACAGTAAGACAAGGGATATCATGTATCTCCAACTTCTTCTAAGTAACCCATCTTTTGACAAATACACCATCCTTTCAGGAAAAGAAACCCCTGTCACCTATTTTAACTGTGATTGCTACAATACTAAACCATCAATCTCTATTTGCTAGGCCCACATTGATAAGTTCAGGCTAATTCAGTATTATGTTCTTTCCACTATTATCCCATACCATTCCCACCCCCACACATAGTACCCAGACTTTTCTTTAAATGAATTAGAAAACACATTAATTTTTCAGTATATCCTCATGGACAATACTTTCCACCTTACCTTTAGGGTATGCTTAGAGTTGATTTTGGATGTGGGTCTATGGGGAAAGATGGTTGGGCATCAGCATTGTGTTGCTTGCTATCTCCTTCATGGAAGATCATTGAAAGTTCCCCAGAAGTGGATGTGCAGTAGTGCATAATGGATTCCATCAGACAGCTCAGGTGGGGGAATCCTGCAATGTTTCAGTATAAGGATGCATCCTTTTGGAAGGATGGATGAAATATTTCTTCAAGTAAAATAAAGCCATTTGAATCTGAGAGGATTTATTTGGCCTTGTAAGTAACCCAATTCTGTAATGAGGGTTTGAGTTTGATTTTCAACAACTTTTACTCTATGGCTCTTGGTGAGAAGATTCTCTTTCAAGGTGTTAGGTTCATATTGAGGTGATAACCAGTGCACAGAGAGGAGAAATATTCAGGACTCTGATGGGCAGGGACTTTCTTGACTGTGTCACCATCAGGATGACCACCATCAAAATGTCCCCCAAAGCAGCAGTTTTAAACACAGGCACACAAGAAGTGAATTTATAGGAAAGTGGGGACAAGGAAATTAGGAAAGGGTGCAGGTGTCTGTGGCTGGTGTCAGAAGGAGCATCTTGAGAGAACCTGGGATCTGTGACTGGTATCAGTAGGAGTATCTCAAAAGAAACTGAAATCTGTGTTCTGATTTCCTGTGCAGAATTTTGGCAGAAAGTTGCAGCAATCTGCTCTTCAGGTTGTAGGAACACTAAGCAGAGTAATTATTTCTTGGAGCTTCTCTCTCAGTTGGCTTTCTGAATCCCAGGCTTAGGTGGACTACAACCTTACACAGGGCATACTTAGAAACTTTTAGATTCTATATATCTAGAGCTGAGTAAATTGTCACTGACTCATTCTTTCCCTTTGTTATTTTACTCAAGTATTCTAGAAACAACCCAATGGTATCATTTAATTATTTTTCCACAAATTTTCAAATATTTTATATATGGAATCACCTAAACCTTTGCTCCTCATAAGAGGAAAGCAGGAGTATCAAATCTTGCATAATACTTTTAAATAGTTGACACCATAGATTTTTCATGCTCTCTGTGTAACAGTGAGTACTTAGGCGTTGTCGAGTTAGAGATCCAACTCCAAATATCACCATAACCCATATGGAAATTCATCTTTATAATTATCTTTGTTTCAAACTGTTATGAAATCAGCCAGGTGAGTTGAGACACTATTGACAATGGAATTTATTGGTGTTGCCTTGGCAAGCAGAAAGACTAGAAACAGATGTTTCACTGTGGTATTTGTTTCTCAGGATAAATTTCATGTTCTCCATTTTAGTAATCATTTATAAAACCACTATAAGGTGGGAGCACTATGTCCTAATATATAAAATCTCATATAGTGATAAAAATATCAGGCATACTCAAATAACATTAAATGCATGAGAATATGTGTTTTCCTCTTCAAAACCATTCCCAGGACCATAACTTGCATTAGAGAAGATTTTATATAGGATCAAAGCTAATATAGTGAATATAATTTAAAAGGGCAAGTATAAGATTAGACTGCAAGATATGGTCTGAGTAATCCAACAATAGTTTCTCTCACTCCAGAAAGGCCAAGAAACAATTAGTTTTCCACTTCTCTAAGCAGCTCTAATATGACACCAAAGGACTGGAGGATTCCTAGACTATCATAGGTCTTCATTCCATATTGGAAGTCCAAAGAATGTGGGTTCTGATTTCATTGAATGAACATAGCAGCAGCTACATTAGTACTGGCAGTGGCAATGATAGCAATGGTTACAATGTTTATGCATTGTCTAGCAATGGAAAAATCAAGCTTCTTTCTTTTACTTCTGTGTGGGAAGCCCCTGAATGTTTCAACCTTAATTCAAGGTGAGTCCTCCCTGGCAAAATGGGCAAAATTATTCCTTAATATGTTTGGACAGAAGCTTCCTTTTCAGTTGATTCCTGATGCATTCAAGTTGATCAACTAGTTTTTCCACTGGAGACCCTAACAGCAACCTCTGTTGTTATTCCTTGGAGCCACTAGGATAATTCCAGCCAAAGGTGGGATTCCCTAATTCCGCTTGGGGTCATGAGGGAAAGGAGGATCACATCATTGTCTCCTGCATGAGGAGGACTGGTTGACGGATGAAGAGGACATAGAATTTCTTGATATCACCTCAGTCAAGACAGGATTCAGTATAACTTTGAAGCGCAAACTAACACTCAGTTCAATTTGGGCCTTTGAGAGAAACAACGCTTTGTTGGTCTTGGTATAATGATGGGACAAGCGCATACCACAGGAAAAACGTGAAGCCCCAATGTGAGGTCAAAATGTGGATTGTAAGGGGGGAGTAGAGGAAGTAATCTTCCAGAGCTGTTGTAGATTCTGTCACTTATTCTGTTTATCTTTAAAGAAGGATACTTATTTTGAGTTACCTTGTCTCCCACCTAACAGGATAGATATTTAATATACCTTTGGTCATTTATCACCATAGCTACATAGACAATGTTTAGAGATTCTGGACATAATGAATTACTTTTTGTTTTTCTCCAAACAAAATCCTTTTTGTTCCATCTAGTGGAGGAGTCTTTCTTTTTAATTAAATTCCATTTGATATTATGAGCATGCTTTAAGTTATTTTATTTCATTACATTTTATTTTTTTAATGTTATTTATTTTCATATGTGTATGAATGTACTGTCTGCATGTAGGTCTGTGCACCTGTGTTGTGCAATGCTGTGGAGGTCAGAAGAGAGTGTCGGACTCCTCTGGAACTGGAGTCAAAGACGGTTTTCAGCCGCCATGTGGGTGATGGGGATTGAACCCCGGTCCTCTACAAGAGCAATCAGAGCTCTCAACCACTAGACCATCTCTCCAGCCCCCATTTTAAGAGCATGTTTGATTGCCTAGAATGTGATTTCACCTTTATGAATACCTTATATGAGCTTCAGAAGAATGTTTATTCTCTTTTGGGTGAGTTTGAAATGTGATAGTTGATTTATAGTTGCATAAATATCAGCTACATTCCAAATGGTTTCTGATTGTCTCATCTATTAACTGCTGACAGATGGGTTTTGGACCTCATCACTATGTTCACTGGTTTAGTATCCTTTCAGTTCTATCATAGTAAATGTCACATATTTTGACATTTGCAGCTAAATGGATAATGAATCAGGATTGGTACTTTGGAGGAGTCACCTTTTTAGCCCAGTGCACACACTGCTTTACCAATGAAGATTTCCTTGTTCTGAAATCTACTTTGTGCCATACCAATATAACTATTCTAGATTTATTTCAATTGCTCATAGTTCCCAAAACCACTTTCTATCTCTTCATCATTGATGAATCTAAGAACCTCATTTATGTCTGATTATATAGAAAATAATTATGGATGAGATTATATTTTATTCACAATACAAGCTTTTGTCATTTAATTCAAATAACTCTATCACTCATATATGAAATGTGGTAGAAATATATCTTGGTAAAGCAATCATCAGAGTCAAAATATATAGTAATTTTATCAAGGTTCTGAAGAATGAACAAAAGATAACATCATTGCATTTGAACTAGTGAAAGCATTTAAGCATATCTTTTATCTTCTGCAAACCCTACACTAATCTTCTATATTTCTTGCCTTTGTTACTTGTACACATCCTTACCTGTAAAAAACCACTGATATTTCTGTCACAATAGCTTAGCTTGCATTTAAAAGTCTTTTATGTAAATACCTTGAAATTGTATAACTACATTATTCATTATTTATTTTTAATTTCATAAAACAACTGCCAAGATTTTTTTTAATTGTAACAAATTTTCATTATAGTAAATTGTTTTCTAGAATTCTACTACCCCCCCCCACATCTTTGGATTGGGGCCTTTTCAATTATAGCAATTTAACTGGAATTAAAATGATATATTGGTATTTTTCTTAATTGCATTTCCCTAATGAGTAATGATATTATTGTTCTATTCAGCTGATTGTTATCCATCTGTATGTCTTTTGGTAAAAACACGTGTTCAAAATTTGTTACTTTTCATTAAATTGTTTTCTTATTATTGAAATTGAATACAGTTCTTTATATTCTCTATTTATATCCTAATGAGATATGCAATTTAAAAATATTTCCACCTTTCTATCATGTGTACTTTTAATGTTTTAACAGTGGCTTTCAAGATACAGAAAATTTTAATAAGCTGGTATCATTTATCAATGACTTACGTACTAGTGGATTGCACTTCTTGTCAAATGTAAGAAATTATTGAATAGCCTACTATATAAATAATATTTGTGACTCTGAAAAAAATGATATTTATAGCCCTAACTTGCACCATATTTGGAGACTTTAAAAAAGTAATTAGTTTGTTGCAACTCTCTTCACAATAGCGAAGAGCAGGAATCAACCCAAATGTCCCTCAACAAAAGAGTGGATGGCAAAAATGTGTTACACCTACACAATGGAGTACTACTCAGCGGTAAAGAAAGATACCATCATGAACTCTGCAGGTAAATGGATGGAACTTGAAGCCATTATGCTAAGTGAACTAATGCATCCCAGAAAAACAACCGGTGGTAGGTTAGGAGCAAATAATTTCTTTGACTTTTTAAGTTCCAATCTGAAAATAAATTTGGCCAGAAGGTAAGTCATATTTAAAGATACAGTCATACCTGATGTAGACTAGATATATAAAGTCACGGACTCGGCCAAGCCTGAAACTGGCCTCCAATTTCCTATTAGGCAATGGTGACCTCAAACTGTTTATCTACCTGCTACAACCTACAAAGAACTTGGATATTTAGGCATGCAATTTGAGAAGTGATTTGCGTGGAACCCAAGGTTTCATGCACTTTAAACAAGTACTATCCCTGCTAAGCTACATATTTTATCCTGAATAGTATTTGATAAGACTTTGGATTTCGTGTTTTAGATATTTTATTGAAAGAGTTATAAATGTTTATGGCTTTTGGATAGAATAAATTTATTTAGTGTCAATGGAAATAAATTGGGGGAGGGCTCAGAAATAAAAGATACAGATAGCATTTGCCTTTGTTAAATTTATGTTTTGCAGCTCTAAATCAATTGTGTAATAAATATTTAAAGATAAGAATTCTAAATAATTAGTGTTAGATGAATTCAGAAAGTTTGGTCCTTGATCAGGCATGGGACCCATAACAATTCAGAAAAGGTTTCAGAGTGTAATAAGAAAAATGAATGGGGGACTGGCCCTGGACTGAGAACTACTGGAGACTGATTAATGCTGGGTAAACAATTGTATGCCTTACCTAATATTTCTAGATGTGCTGACTAGACGAAGTGTATGAATTTGCAAGACACCTGGGTTCACGAGCTTGAAGGTATAGGACTTAAATGATATAAGGCATGAGTTCTGATTGGTAGTTTGGAGCTTTGTGTGGCACTAAATTTGATTAAGAAGCATTACACAAAATGTACAAATGCTCAACAACAAGAAGAACAAATTGGTAGTCTTAATAAGAGGAGATACAGGATAGCTATCTCTCCATTTTTCCCTTTCTCCTCAGAGTACCACACTGGATAAAGGTCTTTAACAGACAAAGCAAAACACAAATCAGCTCTAGAATGCAATTTTCTCCTGAAATTTACACTACCTGATCTTGGCTGGGGGTTGGTAGATTACAGAACAGTAGAAAGTACGTTTCTGCTTCTTCCAAAAAACTATGACTTTTCTATATTCTATATCAAGAGTTTCAAGATATAACCATATGTAGCATTTTTCTTGTATAAAAAATATTTTTTTAAAAAAACAGGCCTTCGTTTCCTTTTTAGATATATTTTTGTTTTAGTTTTTTTCTATTACGTCTTTTTTTCATTTTTTTAACAATAAGTGATAATTTATGAGTACAAGCATCCTTCGTTTAAAACCATTTTGCAAGCAATTGTGCCCAAACCCAGACAGCCCAAGGGTACCACCATCCAGCTGGGGGGTGGGGGGTGGGACTTGTATGTACAATCAAGTTGATCAAATAAGTGTCCGGTCTATATTGCTGTAGTTTCACCATTCACCCTAATCACAGCCCTTACATTCTACCACGCCCCCTCTTCTGCAGATTGTTCCCTAGGCTTAGAAAAGAGGCACAGATGGACGAGAAGCAAAACAGTCTACTTTCTTTGAAGCTGTCGGTATTGGACTCTGGTCATTTGGCTGTTTCCTTTCATTGGGTGACTTTTGTCCAGGAATAATCACATCTACTAGTGAAGCACAAGCAATAGATAATAGTATTTAAACAAGTACTAATTTTTACGGTAATGTTTCTTTGGATAGACACGATGTTTGGATGGCTGTTTAACCATGAAGTACGTTGTTGCTTTTTTTTTTTTTTTTTTTTTTTTTTTTTTGTAAAATGTGACAGGATCTTACTGTGGCTTATAACATCTCCTACCATAGAGGTGTAAGCTGTGGCATCAGGCATGGGTTTATTCCTCCAAGGAGAGAGCTAATAGCCAATTATAAGATTGGGGATATCGACATATGGCTGCCACTGCTACACAGTATTTCCAGGATAGGTGAGGTGTAGCTGGTGCTGACAGAGGAGTCTTGCTTGACTCAAGGAGACCTATATTTTTTTTCTTGGTTTAGTGCCTTGGTACCACTCTCTGCTATCCAGAGACCAACTGTCCACTTGCAAGTGCGTCTCAATACATCTTTCCCATGCTTACATCAGGTCTTCACAGCAGGGCCTTATCACCATCTTCTCTGCAGGTATCTCAGTTTACGGGCAAGGAACTTAACCGTTGGAGGGCTTGGATCCCCTGTCAATCTCCTTGGTAAAAAAATCCATTGCTTTATATCAGAGCTCTCTTGTATTAATAATTTTGCTTAAATGCACAACATACAGAGATTTATATTATATTTGGTTCCGAATAGAGAATAATCGTTTTCAGATTCCTATGTCTTTTAGTCAATTGAAAAGGCAGTTTTACTGGTTTTATAAGAGATTACTCATAACAATTTCTCTCAATTTACAGTAGAGACGACCTCATCATCATTTCTCCAGTTCTATGGGGGGAGGTAAAAAGGTTCCTCGTATTAAACTTTGCGGCACCTAGAAGGTAAATTCGTTAGGACTCATTAAAAAGAAACAGTTGACAAGTAGGATCCACGAGGGGTTGATGCCTGATAACAGTCTGAGGCTTTCTTCCTTCAATAAGATAAAACAGGCCAACCTTCTGCGTCACTTCCTGGTACATCCTACCAACGAACAAAGCTGTATCTTTTCTTCTCAGCTATTAAGTTGTGACACTTTTGACCTGTGCCCTTGTGGAACATACAATCTTTTCCCAGTTAGTTTTAAGATTAAATTGCAAAGTTTCTGACAAAGGTTATATATATATAATAGATATATCTAGCTCATATATATTAATTATAATATATCGCGGGAGAGCGAGAGAGCACGCGAGCGCGCCGCGAGAGTGATATCGATCTTGCGCTCCCCCTATGTTTCACCAACTTAGGGTTTTATTTTTTGACCCCCAAAAGTCAGTTGTAGTATTACACATACCTATATGCAGGAATCAAGGTGCATATATCATCAAATTCAACCAAGCTGTTTTGGTGACTGTATGTCTTTAACTTGGGAAGCAAACTTAATTCCTTAAGTTAAATCATCCTACAGGTAAAAGAGAATGCTATAAGATGATACTCTACAACAGAAAAAATATAGAGAACATTTTTATGTGCCAATCCCAAAGTTATTGTTATACAGATTTTAAGTAAAACAAATGTGGACAACAATATATATTTCCAATGAACTCAGATGCATTACCATTTTTATCAAAACCTTTAAACCAATGTTGTTTAATATACACATATTTACTTTTACTAAGTCCTAAAACACCATGTAACTTGTAGATAGAGTCTAGGCAAAATTGGATACTTGTTGAACTCACATCAATTAAATATACATTAATCTAATATAAACCCGTGTCCCTCTACCACCCCTCCCACCCCTCCCGATTCAGCATTTCAGTCAGTTTTCTGATGCAGTCTTTTTGTTGTTGTTCTTTTAATGTGCATCCCTCTCCAAAAGAAATATTTCATCCACCTCATATTTGACAAGGGGGCCAAGAAGACACAATGGAGGAAAGATAGCATCTTCAGTAAGTGGTATTTGCAAAACTAGATCACCACCTGTAGAGAATGAAATTAAATCCCTACCTCTTGCCCTGTACAAATGTCAATTCCATGTGCTTATTTATTTTTACATAAAGAATTAAAGCTTGGCTGAATATTTGATGCTGCAGGATGTAGAACATCTTCAACCATTTTCAGAGTTGATCAATAAGCACATCTATCTCATTAGTATGGAAATTTGAATTCCTATTTAATAAATGGAGAATTTATATGCATGCCAAAAAAAAAAGTCAATTCCAGATGGATCAAAGACCTCAACATGAAACCCAAAACTCTGAAGGTGATAGAAGAAAAACTTGGCAGCAGACTACAAGACTTCCTAAATCAGACAACAGCTGCACAAGAATTAAGATTGACAATTGACAAATGGGACCTCAATAAATTCAAACGCTTCTGTACATCAAAAGAAACAATAAAGGAAGTGAAGGGAAAACCCACAGACTTGGAGGAAACCTTCACTGCAGATATATATGACAAAGCATTAATTTCCAGAGTATACAAGCTACTCAAAAAACAAAGAAGAAAAATAAATGAACCACTCAAAAGATGCAGCAAAGAACTGAATAGAGACTTCACAGAGAAGGAATTAGAGATGGCTGAGAAACATCTTAAAAACTGTTCAACACTAATAATTAGGGAAATGCAAACTAAGACCACTCTAAGATATCATCTCACTCTGATAAGACTGGCCAGGATCGGGCTGGAGAGATGGCCTAGCGGGTAAGAGCACCGACTGCTCTTGCAGAGGACCCGGGTTCGATCCCCAGCACCCACATGGCGGCTGAGAACCGTCTGTGACTCCAATTCCAGGAGAACTCCAGCTCCAGGGGAATCCGAGACCCTCTTCTGACCTCCGCGGCATTGCACGACACGGGTGCACAGACCTGCATGCAGACAGTACATTCATACACATGCAAAGAAAAATAATAATAATAAAAAAAAATTTTTTAAAAAGATTGGCCAGGATCAAGAAAAAAAAAATGATATCAAGTGCTGGAGAGGTTGTGGGGAAAGGGGAACACACATCCACTGCTGGTGGGAATGTAAACTTGTACAGCCACTATGGAAAGCAGTGTGTAGAACGCTTGGAAGACTCAAAATGAGCTTGCCATTTGACCCAGTCATGTCACACCTGGGTATATTCCCACAAGACTCATCTTACTGCAGAGATATATGCACAGCTATATTTGTTGCAGCTCTGTTCACAATAGCAAAAAGCTGGAACCAACCCAAATGCCCGTCAACTGACGAATGGATAGATAAAATGTGGTACATGTACACAATGGAGTTCTATGCAGCAGTAAAGAAAGACAACGTCATGAAATTTACAGGTAAATGGATGGAGGTAGAAGATATATTAAGTGAAGTAACACAGTCCCAGAAAAACAAAAGACGAATGGAATCCCTAATCTGTGGATGCTAGTACCAATAACCCCTTTAGATACATTTTTTACAGAAAGAATGGCACATGTGATGCTTAAATTTGCCTAGTAAGTCATTTAGGCTAGTGTAAACTGTACTGTAGTTGATATATTATTAGAGGTGTAACTTTTTCAGAGCTTTTTGAAGAAATTTATATTTTTTCGTCTTTTCGAGACAGGGTCTCCCTGTCATTCTTGCTGGCTTGGAACTCACTCTGTAGGCCAGGCTGGTGTTGAACTCACAAAGATCCGCCTGCCTCTGCCTCCCTAGTGCTAGGATTAAAGACACGCGCCACCATGCCCAGCAAGGAACTCATATATTTTTTTTAATAAACTGACTTTTGAGAAAAACAGAGTAGCTGAAATCTCTAAAGATAAAATATTGAAAATTCAGATAAAAGAAACAAAAGCATTTGTCTCATAATAGTAAAACACAGAAATGTTCTATGGATACATACTTCTGAAATAAAAAAAAATCAAAGTGGTTAAAATATACAAAAACAATGATCATTATGATTAGACATCAGGGAAATACAAATCAGAATTATGATGAGCTTCCATTCCATTGCATTCACCATGGATAATGATAAGAAAATACGAATTAACAAATGTTGTTGAGAATTTGCACTGTAAGAGGAAATGCTACTTAGGATTGCTATTATGCACAATGTTATGGGGGGATTTTTTTTTAGGTTAGAAACTAAAACTTGCTGTTGCCTGTGGTCCAGCAATCTAGTTACACTGCACATATCCAAAAGAAATAAAATCAATTTCAAAAAGGGATTGACATATGCTAAATTTTGTTGATGTATTCTTCATAATAGATAATATATGGAATCAACCTAGTGGCCAATTAGTTAATTAATGGATTAATCCATGTGGAATATTTTCACACAATTTAGTATTACTTATTATTGTAAAAGCTTGAAATCTTACCACCTGTATAAAAATGGATGGATCTTGGGGAAATTATGAGAACTGAAATGCGTCAGCTTCAGAAAGAATAAACTATCCATATTATCTTTTATTTGCTATCTAAATGTAGAATATTATCAGAGTTAGAGAAATGAGAAATAACAATGAACACATACAGGACTGATTTGTGTGCACTCTATGCATTTACTGAAATAAGCTGGCTGGTGCATTAGTGCAAATCTGTAAAAAAAGCTCAAGGCAAAAGGACTTCCATAAGTTCAAAACCAGCTTGTTGTAGACAGCAAGTTTCAGAGTATCAGTGGCTTCTTACAGCATGTTTTATCAAGAAAAAAACATTAAACATCACACCTCAACAATCAATATGTTTATTTTCTACATGCTATTAAAAATGAAGAACACAAATATGAAATATGTTGTGGATTTCTGGCCTGCTGGACTGCTGTACAGTCGTCAAATGAGTGACAGTGCACAAAATAGTGTATTTAATAATACCTGTATTTCCACTTTTATTTCCTTCTTTCTAATCAGAGAATGGTATGTTTGTCAACATAAATTGATAGAAATGTATATACAAAGACCACTAAACCAATAAAGCAAATATAGGTCTCCTTGAGACAAGCAAGACTGCTCTGTCAGCACCAGCTACACCTTACCTGCCTGGAAATACTGTGCAGCAGTGGCAGCCATATGCCCTATACCCATATATCCCAAATCTAATTGGCTACTAGCTCTCTCCTTGGAGGAATAACCCATGGCTGATGCCAAAAGCTTACATTCTTTAGTGGTTTGGAGATGTTATAAGCCACAGTAAGACCCTGTCACATTTTACAGGAAAAAAATGTAATTCATAGATTAACATACCATACAAATACCTGTGTCTATATCAAAGTAACCTACCATAACTATTATTACTTGTTTAAATACCTAAATACCTAAATGCCTGTGCTTCATTAGTAGGACTGAAAGATTATTCGTGGACAAATTGTCAGCCTGTGAAAGGAAACAGCCAAAATTGACCAGAGTCCAAAACGACAGCTCCAGAGAAAGTAAACTGTTTTGCTTCTCATCCACCTGTGCCCCTTTTGTAAGCCTAGGGAACAATCTGCGGAAGAGGGTGCGTGGTAGAATGTAAGGGCTGTGATTGGGGTGAATGGTGAAACTACAGCAATACAGACTGCACACGTCTTTGATCAACTTGATTGAATATACAAGTGCCCAAGCTGGATGGTGGTACCTTTGGGCTGTGTGGGTTTGGGCACAACTGCTTGCAAATTGGTTTTACATGAAGTATCCCTGTACTCATAAATTATTACTTATTGTTAAAAAAAGAAAAAATATTAAAAAAGAAATATATATGCTATACATGCTTATATATATACATATATATGCATGTATAGCATATATATGTATACATGTATAGTGTATATGGATATATATCTATATCTATATATACATTTATATATATATATATACATATATATGCATGTATAGCATATATATATATATATATATATATATAGTGTATATGGATATCAGATATTTCCAATTCAGTGGTTTTATAGACAATCCTTCCTCTCCTTTAATCATAATTTTCAGTTTACCAATAATTAAAAGTCTATGTATGCTTATACATGTGGCTCTACTCTACTGAATTAGGTTCATTGTTGTATTTCCAGAGTCACCTCCCTAACTGTAGTTTAGTTCACTTATAAATCTGAAAACAGGCTAAATATTCAAACTTTTATTTTTTTAGTTTCATTTGATTGGTTTGGGTCTTTTGCACTTGTATAGGAAAACTGGAATCAATATCCCAATTTTTATTAAATTGTTTGGAAGCTTTGATTTGGGTCTTAGCAAGTATACTTAGGAGGAATCTATATAGAAACATTTAGTCTTCTAGTTAATAAACAACTATCATATACCTATTTAAATAAATATTTGCTGATAAATGTATCTGATGTTCTGGCATTTTCATTATAAAGATTTTTTATATTCTGTTAGATTCGTCTTCACAATTTTGATTTTCTAAGAATATTTGAAATTGTTCTGTTTTGGTTTTCAACACTGCTAATACGCATGATAAAAATTGAAGTATAGTGGTCTTGTATTCCATGATAATGCAAAACTGAATTTGAGAGACATTTTAAATGAGGGAATTTTCTGCATATATGATCTCATAAGAAGATGAAGTCTTACTTCTGTCCTTTTCTTTCTGTAAGCCTTTCATAGAATGTGGAACTCTGATCCGATCCTCTGTGACAAAGCTGATCAATGCCAATCATTCATACCCTTCCCTCTGTATTTATCTTCCTTGTATTAAAATATCTCCTTTAGCTTTTGGAACAAGCATTTCTGTTTTATCTTTACTCTACTAAAACCAAACCTTGGTTATACACTGAAATAACCAGACCCATTAGATTGGAATAAGGAGTTTGATATTGCAGAAAATAGTCACTGAGTTTTGACAACCTAAAGACTGTAACTTTATATTAAAAATTAAAAGCTTTTAATCCCTCTATAAATACTGGGTGGAAAGGATGGAAATGTTACATTATAGTAAACAAAAAGTGAGAAAACGTTAGAAGTGAAGTGGAATGATTCCTATTTCTTCAGATACACAAATATTGCCACATTTCCATGGATGGATAGGATGTGACAGATGAACTTACTAGGAAAATGAGGTACAATGACACAAAGTAATGCACTACTAAATTGAATGTCCTGGAAATATGGGTGGAAGATCACCCTCTCTGTGCCATATGGTGCACTATAATGGAAATGTGGAGTGGGTCATTGTGGCAGGGTTCTCCTCAGGCATGGGAAAGAAATGTCCATTCTTCAATTAGGACATCTTGGCCTTCACACTTCCCATAAGGAATTAGCAGTAGGTTTCTTGGGGATAAGCTCCTCTGCCCAGGGCTGGACTGGCTGGTAGAGTGGCTTGCTGACTGAACCTTGTAAGGGTATGGGCCCCATCCATTTTCCTGGGAAGACAGGAAGCCTCTTGCAGACTACTTGGAAGCATTTTGTTGGAAAGAAGACCACAAAGTTACAAGCACCAATGTCAGATGATAAATGACCCACCATGAACACTCAATTGGAGAAGAAAAGTAGGACCCTTGTAAACTTAGGGACATATTAAAATTCTGCCCAGACATCCAAGGCCTTCCTTTTTTTCTCCTTAACTCTTAAACTGTCCTGTCCTGTCCTTCCTTGGCTCCTATCAACCATCAGGCCACCCCATTTTCCCATAAAGAACCTGTTCTTATCCATCTTCCACCATCTTTCTCCCAAACCATGCCTTTCTGTGATGTCTTTACTCTCCTACCAAGTGCCTGATACAGGGACCATTAAATAAAAACATAAAATAAACTAAAACAACAATCCTCTTTCAGAGTTCAGACACAAGAATTTAAACATAGGAAGGGGGAAATGATGGCACAGTCTACACTCCAACCAACTAAAGAAACTCTACCATGATAAGCCTAAAGAGGCCAAGAGCCTTCAGCATTTCATTGTCTAAACTCCCAAATTAGGCAACCAGTTAAATGAGAAGGCCAGGGAGCACTGTACCATCTGTGACATCTTTAGGGGTATTTCTGGATATTGCTCAGTGGTCCACTGTTAAGACCATTAACTTTATTCCAGCTATAGTAATGAGGAGATTAAATAAACATAGTATTAGATGTGGGTAAGTGCTATTTGATAGAAGACAGGAAGAAAAAAAGGAAAATACCAATGTCTGTGGAGGGTAAGAGGTGGGCACCTCTTGTAATTGATTTCAATTTTTTTTAGTTTTTAAAATTCTGAGCACGGAGGTTTAAGGTATTGGTTTTAGATATATTTTGTAATATAAACATTGAAATATAGTGCAAAATTTCTTCAAGGAATAGTTTAGCTACATCAAGTTAACATGTATACGCATCTAAGCATTTCATTCAATTTAATCTATTTAAAATATATCTTGATATTCTTTTTCCTCATTATAACAATATTTTAAAACAAGAGCATTTGTGCATTTTCCAGATGACTCTGGCTTTGATTTGAGTTTGGGTACTTTTTTTTTTCTTAAAGCATAATTTATATTATGTAAATTTGTAAGTGTAATTTGTAGCAGAATTCCAACTATCTTATTAATTTATTAAATGTCTCAATCACATTTGATACAGGTGTTTAGTCTGGTATCGTTTAGTTCAGAGTTCTTCAGCTTTTAAAGTATAGAGATTATTCTGCCATTTAGGTCATCTTTATCCATATCTGCTTATATTTTTGGAAAGATTGATAGATAATTCAAAGCATTTCCATTCACTCTATATGATCTCAAACAACTGGAGCTGTTAAGTTCAAAATATTCAATACATTAAAAGGGTTCTTCTTCCCCTTTGACAATAAAACCATCCCTCCAGACAAAGTTGGCTGATGTGGGCAGACATGTGCACCTGTCACTGAAAAGCATTTCCCTTTCATGCAAAGTAAATAGGCACAAAGAAAGGCAGTGGCTATGTATAAGCAGACTTCAGGAAAAAAAGCAGGTCAATATTAATCTAAAAGGCCAGCTTATAGGCCTGATCAAAAGTTTTCCTTGCATTTCTTCAGCATTCTGAAGTGGATCTGCCTTCTTGGCTTACAATGGCTTGCGTGTTGAATCATTTTCTTTTCCTGTCATAATGAAGTAATTTGAAACCTGACCAGTCCTCAGCTGCTTACTCAGCCATTCCCCAAGTGCTGTTCCCTAACTGAAGTAGAACCCCCAGCCCATTTTAGACCTCAGATGCATCCTATATATTTCTTGAGGAAAGCTCTTATTAGTAAAGTATCAGTATTTTATTTCTTAGTCTGGGTGGCATGTGGGAAATACAACTTGTTTTTGGTATCTTGTAGATAACTTCTGCGATGCCAAGATGTTGTACCAAAAACCATTTATAAGCCTGCAATAAGAAGCAAGTTAAGGTCATAGATCAACTTTGCTGGCTAAGGGAGTCCCAGTACATATTTAAAACTTTTTTAGTGTACTTGGAAAAAAGTTTCTAGAAGAGATTAACACAGCAATTGGTGCATTGGGAAAAGCAGATAAGATTGGCCAATATAAATATGAATTGGGTTTCTTTGGAGGCTTTAGCAGGACAAAAAGGCAGAGGAAACTTGAATTCACCCTCTGCTGTATGATCAGTACTTTTCCATGGGTGGTGCTTCTATTCCATAGGTTTCAGTTTTTGCCTGGAAACTACAACATTGGACATCTGACCCTTTACCTTCAAAAGTATACCTTATTTGTCTGTTTCCAGATTTATAAGGCAGATTTAAAAATTAATCTCCATAATTGTACAAACAAATATTATAAACACACACACACACACACACACACACACACACACACCCCACCATACTATTTATATTAATAATATATATCTATATATATCTATATATCTATGAGAGCGGGCGGAGCGAGAGAGAGAGAGAGAGAGAGAGAGAGAGACTGGATGCTTTGTTTAATAGAACCTGGGAAATATTAAAAATTATACCCCAGAGAAGAGACTTTTTTCAAATATTTCAAACATGTATCTTAAAGATGAGCAGTTTTAAAGGGAAATGATTAATAACAAAAATATATCATGAAAACTCTACTAACACAGTTATAATACAAAAAGTAGCAAAAATTATGAAGAACCACGTGAAAATTCTAAAAATAAAAACAAATTTCATTTTTTTTAATTATTAAGGGACTGAGTAGTAGTTTCAAGGAGGAAAAGTATCAACTAAGCAGAAGACAGCACATTTCAAATAGCAAGAATATGCATCAAAATGAAAAGAAAATCAAAGAAGCATGAGCCACAGAGAGGGCTCAGATGGTTAAGACATCCCATGCATATGCAGACCTGACAACCTGAATTAAGCCTCCAGAAGCCACTTTAATATAAAAGTATGGAACTGACTCTTCTATGCTGTTGTCTGTCCTCCAATGCACACTGTAGCATGCACAGCCAGCATCTAAATCATATATACAATACTTATTCTTTTAAAATTGATAAATGTTAGACTTCCACGCAGACAACTATATTATCCAAGTGCTACAAAAACAATCAAGAAGGTAATGTGGATAGTTTGAAAACTTCATCGCCTAAAAGTTTAAAACTTAAGCAACCACAATTTTAGGGTAAAAGCCTCAGTTGCAGTAATTCCCATAGTCTAGGCCTAGCCACTTGTCCCAAAAGAAAATTATAAGAGGTAGAGAAAGGACATATAATCGCTTTATTTATTGTGACTTAAACAAAGTGGGTCCACTGAATATAATTTCACCTTTTGTGTAATGATAGGCACTTTAAAAAGGGAAGAATTGGGGAAGTGAAAGAAGTACAAATACTTAAGCCTCTGTGGTTAAGATGTGGTCCCCATCATTGTCTTAGCTCTGTTCCTGCAGGCAGTTTCGTATTTTGTAGATCCATCAATGGCTGTCATCACCCCAAAAGATCATTCTAGTTCATACAAGATGAGCTACTAAAGAGTTTTGGCTTTCCAACTTAGGTATTTGTCCTCATCTTGGGTCACGATCTGCCTTAAAGACTATGTAATATGAGTAGAATAGAAGGTGACTTCAGGTTTAGTAAAATGACTCTTATCTGTGGGTATTTAGCCTTGAAGAAGGATGAGATATGTTAGATAAGCAGGTACTCATCAGTGATAAAAATGTCGATGCAAATTCATAGAGAAATGGGACCCAAAGTAATACAAATTCATACAAAATGCAAAGAAGAGGTTACAAACTTTCAGCATGCTTTTAGTTAACTTGTGAGCCAATGAGATGCAGTTAATGCTCTCTAACAAAAGCACTTATTAAAATTTGAAGAATTTCATTGTGCTGGATAGCTTTAGTGTCAATTTGACACACCTGAGTTGAGGGAGCCTCAATTGGGGAATTGGCTCCATTGGATTCGCCTGTGGCCACGTCTGTGGAGTATTGTCTTGATGATCGAGCAGTGTGGGAGGGCCCAGCCCACAATGAGTAGTGCCACCCTGGGCAGGTTGTTGTGTACTGTATAAGAAGGCGGGCTGGTTATGAGCCAGGGGAGCAAGCCAGTGAATTGCATTCCTCCATTGCCTGTGCTTCAGCTCCTGCCTCCTGGTTCCTGCCCTGAGTTCCTGCTTTGGGCTCCGTGAGTGATGAACTGTGACCCGGGAGATGTAAGCTGAATAAACTCTTTCCTCCCAAAGTTAGTGTCGTTCAGAGTGTTTTGTCACAGCAATGGAACACAAACTAGGACATTCATTAAGCACTAAATTAATGGAGTACAACAAACTCTAAGAAGTAAATACATAGGGAACAGCAAGTGATACACATTATAAATAAAATGTCAGTTGTTCATCAAAACCTTCTCCTTTGGTTTGTGATTGCATTCCCTACGTTTCAGACTTGGCATGGAATTTACATTGGCAATCTGGTCATTTTACGTTTTAGTGACAAAACAATGTAAAAAATTGTAAATATTACTCAGCCATTTACATTTAATTCTTTGAGAACTGTTTAGTACTTGTGTATATTTGTACTTTGGTTTTAATGTTTGATATTCATATTTTTAGACTTTGTATAATCTAGATATGAAAGCTTTATCATATGTCTAGCTGGTAAATATTATTTCCAATTCTTTAGGCTGCCTTGGTGCTTGAAAAATGGTATTTTTTGCTAAACTGAAGATTTTTCGATATTTGTGGTCCGATTTGTCAGTTGTTGATATTAATGCCTGCACTATTTGTGACTTGTTCAAAACTCCTTTCCTATGTCTATAAAATTTAGTATATTCCAATTTTCAACTCTATCAGACTCAGGGTATCAGGTCTTATGTTTAGGTCATTGATACATTTGGAATTAAGGTTTATGAAAAGCAAAAGATAAATATCTACTGTCATTCTTCTACATGAACTGATTCAGCTTGATGAGCATCAATTATGGAAAATTCAGTTTTTCTCCAATGTCTATTTTTTCAGTCATTGTAAAAAATTTAGGAAGTCTATGAATACTTGGGCTTAACTCTGGATCCTCAATTCTATTTCATTGAGTAATGGCTCTTTTTATGCCACTAATGTGTTGTTTCTTTTACTACAGCTTTCTGAGGTATGGATTGAAACAAGGCTTGGCAAATAATTAGTTATTATTTTATTATTTAAATATTTTATTTATTATATTAATTTTTATTTGTATGAGAGCATTGCTTTCATGTATCTAAGTGCTCTCATATCATGCAATGCCCTCTGAGGTCAGAAGAACGCAAAGCATTCCCTCCAACTGGAGCTACGATGGTTGTTAACTACCATGTGTGTACAAGGATTTGATCCTGGGTCTTCTGCAAGAGCATTCAGTACTCTTAATCATTGAGCCATTTATTCAGACCTATTCTGTTATTTAAGATTGTTTTGATTATAATTAGTTCTTTTGTGTTTTCATGTGAAATTTAAGATTATATTTTTTTCAATTTTTCCTCAAGAATTGCATTGGATTTGTTATTGTGACTGCATTATCTATAGATATTTTTGGTTTGATGGCCATTTTCAAAATAATTTTAATATATATCCATAAGCATGGGATATTTATTCCATCTGGTGATATATTCTTCAAAACTTTCTTCAATATTTTAAACTTTTTTATTATATAAGTCCTTGGTTATGTTTACTCCAAGATTTCTTGAGGTTTTCATAGCTCATATTTTCCCTGATTTTATTCTCAGTGTATTTGTCATTTGTATATAAGAACGGTAATGATTATTTAGGTATCAGGGGAATGAAAATTAAAGGTAATTTGACATTTGATCTTGCCCAGGTCAAATTGATTTCCAGTCTTCAATGAAAATATGCTGATGAGAATATGGGGAATAGAACACATTTATTCACACCTGGTGGAATTACAAAGTGATGCAGCAAATGTGAAAATCAGTTTAGGCTTATTAAAAACCTAAAATAAATCCACCACACTATCTGGCAATACCATTTTTTGGAATGTACCAAAAGATCTCTGTATTGTAATCAGTTTTCCTCACTGCTCTATTCACAATATCAAAGAAATGGATACAACCTAGATGTGCATTAACTTATGAATGGATAAAAAGTATGGCACTTTTACAAAATGTCATATTATTCAGCTGTTAAGAAAAAGAAATTGTTACATTCTCAGATAAATTATGAAGTTTTTATCAATTGTTCTGAGTGAGGCAAACCAACTCACATGAGGAAAATAGTCATGCTGGGTTAGTAAATTCAGACCCAGAAAGAGAATGCTACATACTTTCATAAATAGAAAGTAGCTTTGAATATTTAAGGATTTTTTTTCAGTTGTGCATAAAGGGTAGGAACTTTAAAAAATTGTCATGGGGTGGGATTTCATGGGAGGAGAGATAGAATGCTATGATAGAAAGCTCTAAAAGGGTAATAATGGAATGAGAAGCGTTAAATGGGGTGGGAAATGGTAGCAGAGGGCACAAGAGTGAGCATGGGAAGAGATAACTAACACTATAGGCCTTTGAAAAGGGTTTATGGACTTTAAAGCTTCTTAAAATATTCACAGACACAGTACGAAAAACATTTAAACAGAGTTACCCTATAATGGAGGAGGGGTGTCAATGCCCATAGACAATATAAGGTAGAAAATAAACAGCACAATGCAAGGAATGGACTCTGAGTTATGGAGTTACTGAAAATGGCATTCCATAAACCCCCAAACAAAGATCTGCCTGTTTTGGCTGCTGTAGTGTTGGGATTACGGACATGGACCTGGCCTGTGGGCCTTTTTTATATTCCTAATTGATGAAGCAAGGCCCACCCCACTGTGAAAGGTACCATGCCTGGGCAGGAAGGCCTAAGCTATACAAGAAAGATAACTCATGTGACAGCTATTTGTGATGAGTCCTGGTGAAGCTTGCCTTCTAGGTGCCGCAGGGGTTTTGATGTGAGAGACTTTCTTGCCTCCCCCCCAGAACAAGAAGAAATATGATGATGATGAGGTCGCTCTCCAACTGTAAATTGGAGACAACTATTATAAAGGTAATCTCTTATAAAACTGGTAAAACTGCCTTCTTTAATTGACTAATAGACATAAGAACTGTGAAAAGGATTATTCTCTGTTCAGAACCAAATATAAGACTAAAGTCCTGAAACTATGCACTTAAGCAAAATATATCAATACAGGAGCTCTGACATCAGTAATGGATTATTCTACCAGGGAGATGTTGGCCAAGGGATCTAAGGCCCCACAAAAGGTAAAGGCTCCTTGCCTCTAAACTGGGATATCTGCAAGAAGAGAGGCGATAAGGCCCTGCTGCTGAAGACCTGACGTTAACATGGGGAAGATGCATTGAGACCACACATGCAAGTGTACAGATGGCCTCTGGAATACCAGAGAGTGTTACCAAGGGCCACTAAACCAATAAAGCAAATACGGGTCTCCTTGAGTCAAGCAAGACTCCACCGTCAGCACCAGCTACACCTCACCTGCCTGGAAATACTGTGCAGCAGAGGCAGCCATATGCCTGTATATCCCAAATCTAATTGGCTATTGGCTCTCTCCATGAAGGATAACCCACTGGCTGATGCACCAAGCTTACATCTTCTAAGTTAGGAAATGTAAAGCCACATAAGACCCTGTGCAATTAAACAGGAAAAAAATGTAACTCATGAATCAACATATTATCTGAAACATTGTGTCTATACAAAGTAACCCTACCATAAACTAGTAATGCGTTTAAATACCCTATATATCTAAGTGCTTGTGCTTCATTAGTAGGATTGAAAAGGTTAGTCCTGGACAAACTTTCAGCCATGAAAGAAACAGCCAAGAATGACCAGAGGTCCAAGACAACAGCTCCAGAGAGAGTGGACTGTTTGCTGCTTCTCATCCACCTATGCCCCTGTTTCTAAGCCCAGGAAATCGCGCGAAGAGGGGTGTGGTAGAATGTAGGACTGCTATTGGGGTGAATAGTGAAACCTACAGCAATGTAAGTCGACCCTCATTTGATTCAACCTACCCCCTGCTGGAAGGTGGGCTGTGGGGTTTGTCACAAGCGCTTCAAATTGTTTTACATGAAGGATGCTTGTACTCATGATTATCACTTTTATGCTAAAAATGGGAAAAAAAAAAACTGAGAGAATATGCAGGACAGTTAGGGCAGAAGTGCATGATCTCGGTTGGGGGGTGGGGGGAAGGGGAAGGAAAGGGAAATATGCCTGAACGGAATTGGAAAAGACGTATGAAATGCACAAAGCACAATAAAAAAAAAAAAGAAAAAAAAAAAAGAAAGATAACTCAGCAAGCCAGGGTAACCAAGCCAATAAGTAACATTTAATCGATGGTTTCACTTTATTCTGCCCTTAGAGTTCCTG
Organism: Rhizomys pruinosus; assembly: GCA_009823505.1. Classification (NCBI taxonomy): domain Eukaryota; kingdom Metazoa; phylum Chordata; class Mammalia; order Rodentia; family Spalacidae; genus Rhizomys; species Rhizomys pruinosus. The sequence continues at coordinate 1,317,915 of VZQC01003661.1, forward strand.
CCTAAACTTCACTCAATGATGACTTTAACCTGTAATATGAAATAAAACCTATTCTCTCCAAGTTGTCTTTTGTTGTGGTGTTTATCACAGCAACAGAAACCAAACTAGAACATCAGGTGTATAGTTCTGTATAAGTCAATGTCTTAGTTTAGTTTAAGTGCACTAAAAGGGCCAATGTATCAAAGATGTTATCCCCTACTGGTTTGACCAGGGTGACTAAATTTGAAAAAAAAGCATACCACACTGCCTTCCTTCTATGATGCCTGGCAAACTCTACAGAAGAAAAGTTTAGGAGGCAACCTCTAGAAAAAAGTTTTGAAAAAAAGGTGAACCACTAAAATCTCCTAAGCAAGGTGGGTTTTTTATTGACTTGGGTTACCCTTTCTCCTCAAGTTGATGTGTTTGAATGGGTTGTCTTGGTTTTAAGGAGGTTCGAAAGAAGGGTTAGGTACTGTAGGGGTGTCAGTCGTATCTATCTTGCTATACTGTATGTGTCCCCTGAATAGTAGTCACAGTGACGTTTATACGGGTTTGGCCTTTGTTTGGGTGAGACGGGACTCCCGTAACCACACGAGATAGAAGCATAATAGATAAGGCGCCTCAGGCGCACAGAGCTACCTGCACGTCGATTTAGCTGAAGGGATTGAGTGTAATTTCCATCACATTGCCCATTAAAGATTTTAGCGTGGTAATGAGCAAGGAGATGGGAGAGGGGAGCGGGGGGGAAGAGGAGGAGAGATAGAGAGAGGATAAGAGAGATAGTTGTTGTTCGACATGAGGTGAATATGTTGAAGATTGAGGACTCTGATAAGGCTATTCAATCAGAAAACCTTCATTAAAAAAGCAAAGAACTTGGAGGCATGCAGACTTTAGCCTGAGTTGCATAGAGGCTGCTACTGGGCCACAGCAGAGAGCTGGGGTGCAGGTACAGGTACATGCTGGTGGGCAGGTAGGCCAGCAGGGAGCAGAGACCCCTGGGAGTTGAGACATGCAGACTTTAGCCTGGGTTGCATAGAGGCTTCTGCTGCACCACACCAGAGAGTTGGGGCACAGGGTACTGGTGTCCCCCCACGTGTCCCCCCAACCACACACCAACTGGAACTCCAGATAGAAGTTCCAATAAGACCTACAACCAACCCAGAAGTACTGGCTGGCAGCAGAGGATGTACAGTGCTCAGAAGGTGTAATTTGGGCTGTTACCCACCCAGTTCTTAAAGAACAGAAAAGGAAGAATGAACTATACCTTCCAATATATAACCAAAATTGAAAGCCCGAAACATAAGCAAGTCAAGATTCCATAAATAAGGAGACTACAATGAAGGCACCTGAAGGAATCAAGGAAAGTGATCCTGCAAAAGGTGAAGAGGCACGAGAGATTTGCACCAGAATACAGGCAAGAAGTAAATGACATGCCAAAAGTATAATGAAAAAACGATATGGGAAAAGCCCAGAATAACCCCACATCAAACTCTACAGAGCCTGTGGAGGACCACTATAAAGGGATCTATGTAATGATAGCCCAGGATACAGAATGTAAATTACCAATCCAGATATATTCAAAGAAATCATAGAACTAAGAAGAGAGAATGAAAAACTCAGAAAGGACCTAGAGGGAGATAATGAGAAACACCAGAAAGAAGCAGAAACACTGAAAAGAACCCATACTGAAATGAAAATGGAAACCAACTAACGAAACAAGAAGGTACAAGAAAAGATTGAGAAGCTCCAAAAGGACATAGAAATAATAAAAAAAAAAAACACACGATGAAATGAAAAGGAAATTGAACAATCATCCAATCAAAAGGAAAGAATGGGAAAAAGCCTCAGAAAAAGAATGGAGGAAGCAGAAAAAAAGAATATCAGACCTAGAAGATAACACAGAACAATTAAAAAGCTCAAGTAAATATTATGAAAAGTTTAAAAATACACAAGAATGGAATAACCAGAAATTGTGGGACATGATAAAAAGATCAAACCTCTGCATCATAGGAATAGAGGAAGAAGAAGAATCTGAAGAGAATGGTATTGATCAGATCTTCAACAGATTAGTAGATGAAAACTTACCCAAACTAAAAAAGACAAACCCATACAAATAAAAGATGCACATAGGACAAGAAATAGACTGGACCAGAGAAGAAATTCCCCTCGCCATTTCATAGTTAAAACATTAGATGCTCCAAACAAGACAAAATTCTGAAAGCCACAAAAGAAAAACAAAAAATTACATATAAGAGGAAACTTATAAGAATTACAGCTGACTTTTCAGTGCTATCTATGAAAGCAAGAAGAACGTGGACCAAAACATTCCCAGTAATGCCAACCCAGGTTAATAAACCCAGCAAATATGTCAATACTAATTGAAGGAAAGAGAAAAAATCTTCCATGATGTAAACAAAATGAAAGAGTACATGTCAGGAAAACCAATCCTTCAGAGAATATTTGAAGCAATTCAAAGGACACAGGAGTAGAGCAACTACCCCCAGACACGTTGAAAGAGAAATTAATAAAAGCAAAACTGCATAAGTAAAAACCTGTACTAAAAATGCAAATGGGTAATAAGGTGAAAGGAAGCAACACACATCTCTCAATTATAACCTTAAATATTAATGGACTAAACTCCCCACTCAAAAGGCAGACTTGGGGGATGGATTAGGAAACAGAATCCATCTATATGCTCTCTACAAGAAACCCATCTCACCCTTAAGGATACACACCAACTTAAAGTGAAAAGATGGAAAAAAATATTTCAAGCAAACGGTAACAAAAAGAAAGCAGGAGTTACTATTTTAATATCAGACAAAATAGACTTCAAATTAGAAGCAATTAGAAGAGACAAAGAGGGTAATTACATCCTTATCAAAGGAAAAATTAACCATGAAGACTTCACAATCATGAATATATATGCAACAAACTCTGGTGCACCATTCTTTATAAATAAAACTCTACAGACACTTAAGGCACAGATTAATGCCAGCACACTCATAGTAGGGGACTTCAATACCCCACTCAGATCCACCAGGCAAAGAATAAACAGAGAGACATTTGAACTGAACAATAAAATACAGCAAATGGACCTCACAGACATCTTCTGAGTATTCCATCCAAACACCAGAGAATATACTTATTACTCAGCACCTCACAGAACATTCACCAAAATTGACCACATATTTGGACACAGAAAAAATCTTGACAAATACAAAAAAAACGAAATAACTTCATGCATTCTATCAGACCATAGTGCAATAAAGTTCAATATCAACACCAGTACAAGCCTTGCTATCTACAGGGACACATGCAGAATAAACAACACACTCCTGAATAATGAATGGGCCAAGGAGGAAATAAAGAAAGAGATAAAGGCATTCCTGGACCTAAACTATAATGACAGTACAACACAGCAAAACATATGGGACACTTTAAAAGCAGTCCTAAGAGCAAAGTTTCTTTCTCCTCCATTGAGCTTTTTTGGCACCTTTGTCAAATTCAAATATGAGGTGGCTGGAGTTATATGAGCTCAAGTTTGGATCTTCAATTTTGTTCCATTGGCCAATGGTTCTTTTTTTTTTTTGCCAGTACCAGGTGGTCTTTATGACTATAGCCCTGTAATATAGCTTGAAGTGTGGTAATGTAATCCCCCCCCCCCCATGTTGCACTTTTCACTCAGGGTTGTTTTAGCTCTTCAGGGTATTTTGTTTTTCCATCTGAATTTAGGGATTTTTTTTCTAAGTCTGTGAAAAAGCTCATGGGGATTTTGATTGGGATTGAATTGAATTTGTATATTAATTTGGGTAGAATGGACATCATTACTATATTAATTTTTCCAATCCATGATCATGGGAGGTCATTCTATCTTTTGATGTCATATTCCATGTCCTTCTTCAGGATTTAAAAAAATTTTGCTTTAGAGGTCTTTTGTGTCTTTGGTTAGGTTTATTCCTAGGTATTTTTTGAGGCTATTGTGATTGGGACGGTTTCCTTATATTCCTTCTCCAGTTGCTTATTGTTGGTGTAAGGAATGCTACTCATTTTTCTAGGTTTATTTTGTTTCCCGCCAATTTACTGAAACTTTTGATCATTTCTAAGATTTCTCTTTTGGAGTTTTTAGCATCTCTTAGTTAAGCTATCATGTCATCTGCAAAAAGGGATAGTTTAACTTCCTCTTTTCCAATTAGTACTCTGTTAATTTCACTTTCTTGCCTTATTGCCCTAGCAAGCATTTCAAGCACTATATTGAAGAGGAGTGGATATAGTGGAGAGCCTTGCTATGTTCCTGCCTTTAAAGGGAATGCCTCCAAGTTTTCTACATTTAGGATGGTGTTTTCTGTGGTATTCTTGTATATGACTTTGATTACATTGAGGAATGATATCTCCAGTGCAATTCCTTGTAAGACTTTAAGCATGAATGGATGCTGGATTTTGACAGGGTTTTTTCTGCATCAATTGAGATGATTGTGTGGTTTTTGTCTTTACATCCATTTATGTGTTTTATGATAGCATCTTCAGCAAATGGTGATGGTAAAACTGGATCACCATTTGTAGAAGAACAAAATTAAACCTCTACCTCTCACCCTGTACAAAAATAAACTCCAAGTGGATCAAAGATCTCAACCTAAAACCTGAAACCCTGAAGGTGATAGAAGAAAAAGTTGGCAGCAACCTACGAGACATAAGTGTAGGAAAAGACTTTCTAAATCAAACAGCAGCTGCATAGGAAATAAGGACAACAGCTGACAAGTGGGACCTCATCAAACTCAAAAGATTTTGCACAGCTAAAAAAACAACCAAGGAAGTAAAGAGAAAACCCACAGAGTTGGAGGAAACCTTCACCACTGGTACATCAGACAAAGCATTAATATCCAGGATGTACAAGTTACTTAAAAAAAGAAGAAAAAAATGATGTACTCAAAAGATGGAGTAAAGAGCTGAACATAGACTTCACAAGTAAGGAAGAAAAAATGGCTAAAAAGCATCTTAAAAAGTGTTCAACATCATTAATAATTAAGGAAATGCAAATTAGTAACACACTAAGGTATCAACTCACTCCAATAAGACTAGCCAAGGTCAAGAAAACAAAAGACACCAAATGTTGGAGAGGTTGTGGGGAAAGGGGAACATTCACCCAATGCTGTTGGGAATATAAACTGGTACAACCACTGTGTAAAGAAATGTGGAGAACCCTTAAGAACTCAAAATGAGCCTAACACCTGACACAGCCATACCACTTCTGGGTATATATCCACAAGATGCATCCTACCACAAAGATACATGCACAGATATGGTTATTACAGCTCTCTTCACAATAGCAAAAACCTGGAACCAACCCAAATGCCCCTCAACTGATGACTGGATAACAAAAATGTGATACATCTACACAATGGAGTTCTATGCAGCAGTAAAGAAAGATGATATCATCATCTTTGCTGGTAAATGGATGGAATTTGAAGCAATTATACTAAGTGAAGTAACACAGTCCCAGAAAAAAAGAAGACGAATGGTTTCCCTCATTTGTGGATGCTAACACCATATCCCCAGTTGGCAGTCAAACTGAGCAACTTTAGTATTTTATTTTATTGTATCTGAAAGCAGCTGTGCTTTTACAATGTGAATCTATAAATGGGCTCTAGAGTTATCCTACCACTTATACTCACACATTGTAATTACCATATATGGATGGAGGATATGTAGACATATTATTAAAAAAAATATATACAGTTACACGACTTTATACCTGCATGCAAATTTACTGTTAAATTATGAATCTCTAAATATATATAGGAATCAATCTATAGGTTATTTTCAGAATTTTTAAGAGTGAAGTTTATAGCCCTGAGTGCCCACATTAAAAGAAATAGAAAGAGCAAAAATAAAGGAGCTAACACTGAAGCTAAGAATACTTGAAAGACAACACCAAATGAAAACTAAATGCAAGAGACAGGAAGAAAAAACAAAAATCATGGCAGAAATCAATGAACTAGAAACAAGGAAAATAAAACAAAAAAATCAACGAATGTAAAATTTGGTTCTTTGAGAGAATATACAAGATAGACAGATCTCTAGCCCAGTTAACCAAAAGAAAGAAAGAGCAACTCCAAATCAATAAAATTCGTGATGAAAGGGGAAATATCACAACAATGAAAAGATCTAGACAATCATATGAGTACTTCAAAAACTTGTACTCTAGCAAAATTGAAAACCTAAGAGAAATGGATGAATATATGCAATCCAAGGAATAACCAAAGCTAAACAAACAAGATACTGACAGGTTAAACAGACATACCATATATGAGGAAATTGAAAATGTAATAAGGGAACTCCCACCTAAAAAGAGCCCAGGCCCAGATGGTTTCACAGCAGAATTCTATAAAATATTTAAAGAGGACTTTCAACCATTATTACTCAAACTGTTCCAAAAGACACAAGTGGAGGGAAATCTCCCAAATTCCTTCTATGAAGCCAGCATCACTCTAATACCTAAACCAGGCAAGGATGCAACCAAAAAGGAGAACTACAGACCCATCTCATTAATTAACTCAGATGCAAAAATCCTCAACAAAATACTTGCAAACGTTATACAGACCCACAATAAAAAGATCATCCACCTTGATCAAGTTGGTTTCATACCAGAGATTCAAGGATGGTTCAACATATGAAAATCAGTAAATATCATAAAGCACATAAATGGACTGAAGGACAAAAAAACACATGATCATCTCAATGAATGCAGAAAAAGTCTTCTACAAAATACAGCATCCCTTCATGACTAAAGTACTAGAGGGAATTGGAATGGAAGGATCATTCCTCAACATAATCCAAGCCATATACAAGAAATCCACAGCCAACATCATCCTAAATGGAGAAAAGTTAGAAGGATTCACCATAAAGGCAGGAACCCAGCAAGGCTGCCCCTTGTCAACACTCCTCTTCATTAGAGTGTTTGAAACACTGACTAGAGCAATAAGGAAGAAAAGGAAATCAAAGGAATACTAACTGGAAAAGAGGAAGTCAAACTATCCCTTTTTGCAGACAATATGATAGTTTACCTAGAGGGATGCTAAAAACTGTACCAGAAAACTCCTAGAAACAATTAGGACTTTCAGTAATGTGGCAGGTTACAAAATTAACCTGGAAAAATCAGTAGCCTTTCGTTATACCAATAACAAGTAACTGAAGAAGGAATACAAGGAGACATTCCCAATCACAATAGCCTCAAAAACAATAAAATACCTAGAATGAACCTAACCAAAGACAACAAAGAACTCTACAACAAAAATTATAAACTCCTGAAGAAGAAGATTGAAGAGGACATCAGAAGATGGAAAGACACTCCCGTGCTCATGGATAGGAAAATTAATATAGTAAAAAATGTCCATTCTACCCAAATAAACATATCATTTCATCGCAATTCCAAATAAAATCCCCAAGACATTCTTCACAGGCTTGGAAAAAAAATATTAAATTCATATGAAACAACAAAATACCCGAACAGCCAAAGCAACCATGGGTGAAAACACCAATGCAGGGAGAATTTCTATAAAAACAGACTGGTATTGGCAGAAAAACAGACCTGTAGACAAACGGAACAAAACTGAAGATCAAAAATTGACCACATACAATTTTAGCCACCTTATATTTGATAAGGGGGCCAAAAAGACTCAAAGGAGGAAAGACAACATCTTCAGCAAATGGTGCTGGCAAAACTGGATCACCACTTGTAGAAGAATAAAATTAAAGCCGTACCTCTCGGCCTGCACAAAAATCAACTCCAAATGGAGCAAAGACCTCAATTTGAAACTCCAAACCCTAAAGTTGTTAGATGAAAAATTTGGCAACAACTTACAAGACAGGTGTAGGAAGAGTCTTTCTAAATTAGACAGCAGCTGCACGGGAAATAAGGTAAAAAACTGACAAGTGGGACCTTATTAAACTCAAAAGTTTTTGTACTGCAAAATAAACAGTAAGGGAAGTGAAGAGAAAACCCACAGGAGGGGCTTTCTCCACAGTGGGAGGAAACCTTCACTGCTCATTCATCTGAGAGAGCATTAAGTTCCAGAATATATAAAACTACTCAAAAACAAAGGAGTAAGAAAACAAATGACTCACTCAAAAGATGGAGTAAAGAGCTGAGCAGAGAATTCATAAGTGAGGAAATAGAGATGGCTAAGAAACATCTTAAAAAGTGTCCAACATCGCTAATAATTAAGGAAATGCAAATTAAAACCACTTTAAAATAGCATCTCACCCCGATAAGTTTGGCTAGGATCAAGAAAACAAATTATACCAAATCCTGTAGAGAGTGTGGGGAAAGGGGAACACTCATCCACTGCTGGTGGGAATGCAATCTTGTACAACCACTATGGAAAACAGTACGGAGAACCCTTAAAAGGCTCAAAATGAGCCTACTACCTGACCCAGCCATGCAACTTCTGGGTATATATCCATCAGGCCCTTCCTACAGCAGACATACATGTACAGCCAAGTTTACTGCAGCTTTATTCAAAATAGCGAAGAGTTAGAACAAACCCAGACGCCCCTCAACTGATGAGTGTATAGAGAAATGAGGTACATCTACACAGTGGAGTACAATGCAGAAGTAAAGAAAGATGACATCATGGAATTTGCAGGTAAATGGATGGAACTAGAAGATTTTATGCTAAATGAAGTAATACAGTCCCAGAAAAACAAAAGACAAATGGTATCCCTCACGTGTGGATGCTAGTACCAAGTTACCTAGGTGTAAGACAAAATGAGCAATGCTAATATTATATTCCTCATGATCTGAAGACAAATGTGCTCTTGTATTGGGAATCCCTACACATGTTCTAGAGCTGACTTAACATGTATTTTCAAACCTTGGACTTTTAGTATATGATGGAGGACATGTGTGAATCTTTTAGAGTAATATGGGATTAAAATGGAAAGATGTCAATCAAGAAATATGCTATGGAAATAGCATACAATCTGTTTCCAAAGGATACAATGTTAATATAGGTGCAATGTAACCAGCTGGTGCAACTTAGCCTTTCTGAGTGCTTAATAAACATACATGAAGTCCCTACCAATTTGGCCGAGGGAACTGGGGAACAACTTTTTTCCTTGCCCTCAGAGGTCAACCAAGTCTTAGGGGATTATACGTGGGGGCATCTCTTGAAAGGTCCTGCAGAGGTGGGTCACAATTCTTCCTGTTCAGGGAGGTATTGGAGAGCCACTAATGAGACTTCAGCCATTGTCTAGTCTATAAAGAGGAAAGTCTGCTCATCATTCAGAAAAGGAAGCCTGGTCTAGCAAGACCTGATTTTGTCCTCATGTAGGTGGAACTGGTGGATGAGGAGCTAAAAGAGGCAAGGGGCTCCTGCATTTCCCCCGAAAAATAAACGAGAGATCCCTGAGGACCAGATCCTCAACTGACCTCAACAAAACAAACGTGTAATGCAGACACAAAACTTGAGAACTTAGTAAAAAGACAAAAAGAAAAAAAAAAAAGGAAAGCACTGTTGTTTGGGCTGTCTTCAATTCTTATAGGCAGGTGCATATGCTCTGCGGATGCCACTGCTTTTGGCACTCCACAAAGACATGAGGTATAGCTTTTTTTTTTTTTTTTTACTTTTTAGCCTTCCAATTTGTACTGAGAACTGCTGAGATAGCTAGCTTTTGAAGCAGCTAATGTGAATTTAGCCTCCTCAGAATATGGACTGCCTATGTTGGATTACCTTAGCAGTATCTTGGATGCCAATGCAGGGGGATGAAGACAGGATGCATGCTTACTGGACTTCATTTGAGGGCACAATATTTAAAGCAGAAGCATGTCAGTAAGAGTTTCCTTCTGCATAAGGTTTTTTGTAGTATAATGTCTTAATCATAATCTACCATAAAATATTTTAGGAGTATCTTTAATGTTTAGATAGTATATTAGCAGCATGTAATCATTACATCTTAAGTTCTCAAGTAGAGGGAGTCTATTGCAAAGACATTCTTTGCTGCCAGTTATCATAGGCTGTTTAAAGTTAGAAAACTGAATAGCAACACTGAATACTATAGGAATGCAGTTTGCTCAGTAATACTTGAGTTGTTGCAATATTAGATTATCCATTTGGTTGTTACAGAAAATCCTGAAGTGTAATTTATGGTTGTTGCCCTAATAGTATGTTGTCTGTATTTCTACCTCTAGTAATGGGTTTTATGTGTAAGATTTCAATATCCTTGAGTCTGGGCAAGTGCACAAGCCTGCTTAAAAAAAAGAAACATGGTTTACTTGCACAAAACTCATCAGATTTGAGAAATCGTTAGTGCCCTCGAAGTGGTTTTTGTGGGTGTGAAACAAATGGTGAGAATTTGAATTGTTCCCTTATTATAGAATTGAAATGAAGTCTACTTAATTTATCAAATCATGTTCGTGCCCTGATTTTATAAACTTGTATCTATCAATAAACATTGTGATACTTGAAAAAAAAGCAAAGAGAATTTCACCCTGGGAAAGATATTGACATCCAGGTTGGATGCATTTATAATCCCACATAAATCGGTTCAGAAAAGCACTTCTCCACATGGAATAGCAGTTAACATGCTAAACCTAGAGAATAAAGGAAGACTATTGAAAAGCGTAAGAAAGAAACCAAGTTGCTTATGAAGGCAAATCAATAAAAGTAACAATGAATTTCTCAACAAATCCTAAAGGGAGAAAACTATGGAATAATGTATTTTAAGCCTTGTCAAAAATAACGGCCAATAAAATGCTTGAGGTTTGGAGTCAGTAACATTAAGAATTTAAGATCAGCCTCATCTGCATAGTGAATTTAAGGTCAGCATAGGCTGTATGCATATGGGATTCTGTCACAAGGAAAAACAGAAAAAACAAACAAAGCCTATTAATATATTGAACAAATTTATCTTTTAATACAGAGAAATGAAGGCTTTTTCAGATAGACACAAATTTATGACAAAATTTATTATTAAAACAACATTGCAGAAGATATTAAAATGCATCCTACATTCATATGAGAAATAAACAGATAGACAGCCAATGGAATGCAGAAGAAAAACAAATTTAATAGAAAAATAAGTAAGTGAATATTATACACATTCATCTCAGTCACTCATAGACAATTTATTCCAAAAATGTCCTATGCATAAATCAAGGGTTCAAATGTGGAAAAATAAAAATAAATTATTTTCTTGTATAATAATTTCTTATTACTAGAAATCAACAGTGTGAACATTGTAGAAAATACACTATGCTGGATAGCTTTAGTGTCAACTGGACACACCTGGGTTGAGGGAGACTCAACTGGGAAATTGGCTCCATTGAACTGGGTTGTGGTCATGTCTGTGGCCATGTCTGTTGAATATTGTCTTGTTTGTTGAGCAATGTTGGAGAGCCTGGCCCATTATGGTTGGTGCCACCCCTGGGCAGTTTGTTATGGACATTATAAGAAAGCAGGCTTGGCATGGGCCAGGCGAGTATGACATAAAACAACATTCCTGCGTGGCCTGTGCTTCGCTTCAGGTCTGCTTCCAGTTTCCTGCCCTGAGTTCCTACGGTGGGCTCCTTCAGTGCTAAACTGTAACCCAGGAGATGTGAGCCAAATAAAACATTTCTTTCCCAAGTTGGAATTGGTCAGTGTTTTGTGGTTCCAACTCAAGAGAAACTAGAATATAAATTGTTACCAAGAGTGGGGTATTATGTGACAGACCTGATATTGGTATTCTGGGGGAAGATTGTGGAAGCCTTTGGAACTTTGGGCTGGAAAAGCCATCGAGTGCCTGTAATTTGTTGTTGTGGAGCTTGGAACAGTTATGCTGGAAGATATGTAGACAATGGAGGCCTGGCTTGTAAAACTTCAAGGCGAAGCTGAGGTCATGAGTGCTGTTTGCATGATATTTTTGAATGGAGAATATGAAGGTTCTGGTAAGCTGGGGCTGAGGAATCAGCAATAAGTAGCAAGAGACCAGAACCTGAAATGAAACATTTGTTTAACTGGAACAACTGATGCTGGTTAGCTGGTGCTGAAAAAAAAATCAGCTTTAAGTAACAAGAGACCAACATCATTACAGCAAGATCTTCTGGGAAGAATTTCTTCAGGGTCAGCACACAGAAGCTATGTTCCAGAAGGGGTCTGAGCCTCCATGTCAAGTCAGATACAGGACTTGTTAATGTGTAAGAGTCTCCTATAACGTCCTGGTGTTGAAATTTGAAGGGATCACAGAGAGCAGCCTAGGCTTGGCACTATGAGAGGTCAAGAAAGTACAGCAATTCAAGAGAAATTAGAACATATACCAATATATGCACAAGGGGTTACAAGATTACAAAATTAAAAAAAAACATATTATAACCCTATTTTAGAAAAATGTTGGGACATAGTAAGAAGTAGTCCTAGGGCTGGAGAGATGGCTCAGCATATAAGAACACTGAATGCTCTTCCAGAGGACCCGGGTTCCATTCCCAGCATCCACATGGTGGCAAAGAATTATCTTTAATTCTAGTTCCAGGGGAATCTGACACCCTCTTCTAACCTCTGAAGCATTGCATGACATGTGTGCAAAAACCTACATGCAGACAGTACACTCATACACATAAAAAATAATAAATTATGGGCTGGAGAGATGGCCTAGCAGTTAAGAGCGCCGACTGTTCTTGCAGAGATCGATCCCCAGCACCCACATGTCGGATGAGAATGGTCTGTAACTCCAATTCCAGGAGAACTCCAGTTCCAGGGGAATCCGGCACTCTCTCCTGACCTCCGAGGCATTGCATGACACAGGTGCACAAACCTACATTCAGACAGTACATTCATACACATAAAATAAAATAAAATAATTTAAAAAGTAATAAATTACAAAAATTAAAAAAGAAGTAGTCCATGAAGTGAAGTTGATAGTTATGTGTGCCAACATTAAAAATCAGAGAAATTTTCGCGAGATGGCAGAGAAGCATCTTAAAAAGTGTTGCACATCTAGCAAAAGGACCTGGGACATAACTTTGTTCCTTAACTTCTTAATTCAACTAACTCTTAGAAGGTTATTCATGGGGGCATCTATTGAAACGTCCTGCAGATGTGGGTCACCAGTCTTCCTATTCAGGAAGATCTTGGAGAGCCACTAAGGGGACTTCAGCCAGTGTCCAGTCTATAAAGAGAAAAGTCTGCTCATACTTCAGAAAAGGAAGCCTGGTCTAGCAAGACCTGATTTTGTCCTCAAGTGGATGGAACTGGTGGACAAGGAGCTGAAAGGAGAAAGGGGTTACCCCCTCCCCCCCCCAAAAAAAAAACATGAGAGACTCCTGAGGACCAGATTCTCAACTGATTCAACAAAGCAAAACCTTGGTTTATCTCGGCTAACTATTTGGCCTTAAGCATCCAGAACAAAAGTACAACCAGAAGAAAATAATCAATAAGACCAGAGAAACTGTAATGCGGACATAAAACTTGAGAATTTAGTAAAAAGACAAAAAGAAAAAAGAGCACTGTTATTTGGCCTGTCTTCAATTCTTACAGGCAGGTGCACCTGCTCTGTGGATGCCACTGTTTTTGGCACTCCTCACGGACATGAGACACAGATTTTTAACCTTCCTATGTGGACTGAGGACTGATGAGATACCCAGCTTGTGAACTAAGCAGCTAATGGGAATTCAGCCTCATCAGAATATGGACTGCCATTTTTGGACTACCTCAGCTGCATCATGGAGGCCATTGCAGGGAGATCAAGATGGGATGCGTGCTTTCGGGACTTCATTTTGGGGACTATGAGAGGGAAAGACCCCAATGTGGTGCACAAGTGCAGGATTGATGGTTGCTTGAGCTTGCCAAGGAGAAGCCTTCAAGCACTTCCTTAAGGAAAATAGGACATCTTTTAGGAAAAAACAAGTCCTCCAATTCAAGTGATGTGTATGTATGTATGTATGTATGTATGTATGTATGTATGTATGTATGAATGTATGTATATATTTATGTATACATATATAACTATCTATATCTATATATAAATCTATATCTATCTATCTATCTATCTATCTATCTATCTATCTATCTATACTGAAGCAATACTAGTAGAAGAGAAAAATAACAACAAAGAAACTGGTAAAAAACATCTCTGGAAAGTATCAGAAATAGATGCAGGATATGTATGGCAGGGTACAGGGACAAGGGTGGGGTGGGTGGCATGGAAAGGGAAGTAACTCTAGATTCGATTGAGAAATGATGTAAGACTTATGGAAAATTTTAGTAAAAATAAAAAATAATTTTGTAGAAAAAATAAAGAAAAAGATATATGATGTGATATATTAATTAGTTGATATAAAATGTGATGTTTTAATTATACATAATTTATGATATATCAATGAACAGTGATACTTCTTAAAGGTTACCAACTTTGAGCTATAAGATGAGAAGTCTATGAGGAGCTCTTATGTAGCATAGTGGCTGTAGGAATCACATCCTCTATGCTTGAAATTTCCTAAGAAAATAGATCTTAAGTATTCTTATCACCTATAGAAAAGAAGATAACTCTGTAAACCAATAGATTTATTAATTAATTTGATAATTGTAATTATTTCAAGATGTCTTTCTATATCAAAATATTTTATTTTATTTTTAAATAAAAAAATCACAGAGAAAAAATTGTTGCACATCATTAATAATTAAAACTATTTTAAGATATCATCTCACTCCAATAAGACTGGCTAAGATCATGAAAACTAAAGACACCAAATGCTGAAGAGGATGTGGGGAAAGGGGTACACTCATCCACTCCTGGTGGGAATGTAAACTCATACAACCACTATGGAAAGCATTGTCGAGAACCCTTAAAAGACTCAAAATGAGTATACCACCTGACCTGTCATATCACTCCTGGGTATATACCCAGAAGACTCATCCTACTGAAAAGATACATGCACATCTATATTTATTGCAGCTCTCTTCACGATAGTAAAGAGCTGGAACCAACCCAAATGCCCCTCAGGCAATGAGAAAGAAAATATGGCATCTACACAATGGAGTTCTAAGCAGCAGTAAAGAAAGATGACATCATAAACTTTGCAGGTAAATGGATGGAACTAGAAGACATCATGCTAAGTGAAGTAACACAGTACCAGAAAAAGAAATGACAAACGGTATCCCTCATCTGCGGATTCTAGCACCAAATACCTTGTATTAAGGCAAACTGATATATATATATANATACACCAAATGGGACCTCACAGACATCTTTCTGAGTATTCCATCCCAAAACCAGGCAGGAAATAACTTATACTCAGCACCTCACAAGAACATTCTCCAAATGACCACTTATTTGGACACAGAAAACATCTTGACAATACAAAAAAAACCGAAATAACTTTCCTGATTCTATCAGGACCATAGTGCAATACAAGTTCAATATCCAAACACCAGTATAGCCTTGCTATCCTACATGGCCACATGGAGAATAAACACCACACTCCTGGATTAATGATGGGCCAAGGAGAAATAAAGAAAGATATTAAAGATTCCTGGAACTTAAACTATAATGACAGTATACAACACAGGCAAAACATATGGGACACTTTAAAAGCAGTCCTAGAGCAAAGTTTCTCTTCCCTCCATTGAGCTTTTTTGGCCACCTCTTTTGTCAAATTCAAATATGAGGTGGCTGGAGTTGTATGAGCTCAAGTTTGGAATCTTCAATTTTGTTCCCATTGGCCTACTGTTCTTTTTTTTTTTTGCCAGTTACCAGTCTGTCTTTATGACTATCGCCCAGTAATATATAGCTTGAAGTGTCGGTCCGTTAATCCCCCCCCCCCCCCCTGTTGCCCTTCACTCAGGGTTTTTTAGCCTCTTCAGTGGT
This sequence comes from Rhizomys pruinosus, assembly GCA_009823505.1. Taxonomy (NCBI): domain Eukaryota; kingdom Metazoa; phylum Chordata; class Mammalia; order Rodentia; family Spalacidae; genus Rhizomys; species Rhizomys pruinosus. The sequence goes on from VZQC01003661.1 coordinate 1,333,731, forward strand.
ATCTTTTGTTTTTTCCATCTGAATTTAGGATTTTTTTCTAAGTTGGAAAAAGCTCCTGGGGATTTTGATTGGGATTGAATTTGAATTTTATATTAATTTGGGTAGAACTGGACACACCCTCTTACCTATATTAATTTTTTCCAATCCATGATCATGGGCAGTCTATCCATCTTCTATTTTGATGTCCACTTATTACAGTCCTTCTTCAGGATTTTAAACCAATTCTTTAGAGGTTTTTTTGTCTTTGGTTAGGCTTTATTTCCTAGGTATTTTTTGAGGCTATTGTGATTGGTACAGTTTCCTTATCTTCTTCTCAGTGGCCTTATTGTTGGGTGTAAGGATGCTACTCATATTTTCTACGGTTTATTTTGTTCCCAGTCCAATTTACTGAAACTTTTGATCATTTCTTAAGATTTCTCTTATATTTTTAGCCTCTCTTAGGTATATCATGTAATCTGCAAAAAAGGGATACTTTAACCTCTTCTTTTCAATAGTACTCTGTTACTTTCTTCTGCCTTATTTTTCCCTAGCAAGCCAATTCAAGCACTATATGAAGAGGAGTGGCAACTCAGGGCAGCCTTGACAGGTTCATACCTTTATGGGGAATACTTAGAACTTTTCTCCATTTACATTTAGGATGATGCTGACTGTGGGTTTCCTGTATATGACTTGATTACATTGAGGAATGTATTCCCTCCAATCCAGTTCCCACTAGGACTTTAAGCATGAATGGATGCTGGATTTGACAGGTTTTTTCTGCATTAATTGAGCTGATTGTGTGGTTTTTTGTCTTTACTTCCCATTATGTGTTTTACTTGCTCGCATCTTCAGCAAAATTGGTGCTGGTAAAACTGGATCACCCATTGTAGAAGAATAAAACTAAAAACCCCTACCTCTCACCCCTGTACAAAAATAAACTCCATAGTGGATCACAAGATCTCACACTTACAAACCTTGAAACCTGAAGGTGCTAGAGGGAAAAAGTTGGCAGCCACCTACAATACATACGTGAGAAAAGCCTTTCTAAATCACACAGCAGGCTGAATAGGCCTAAGGACCACAGCTGACAGGTGGGACCTAATCAAACTCAAAAGATTTTGCACAGCTAAAAAACAATCACAAGGGAGTAAAGAGAAAAACCCACAGAGTGGTAGGACAGGAAAAACCCTTCACCACCTGGTACATTCAGGACAAAGTTTATTAATATCCAGGATGTACAATTTACTTAAAAATAAAAGAACTGATAAAAAATGACTGTATCAAAAGATTGAGTAAAGGAGCTGACCATAGACTTCACAATATAGGAAGAAAAAATGGTCTAAACACGCATCTTAAAAAAGTGTTCAACATCATAATAATTAAGGAAAGCAAATTAGTAATCACCCTAAGCTCACTCATACTCCGCCATAAGACTAGCCAAGGTACGAAACAAAACGACACCAAATGTTGGATGTATGTTTTGGGGACCAGGGAACATCACCCACATGCTGTTTGGCAATATAAACTGTGTACAAACCATGTTTGTAAAGAAATGTGGAGAACCCTTAAGACTCCAAATGAGCCTAACACCTGACACAGCCTTATATACACTTCTGGGTATATACCCACACGATGCATCCTACCACAAAGAAAAATGCACAGATACTGGTTATTGCAGATCTGTTCAAAATAGCAAAAACCTGGAACCCACCCCACTGCCCCCCTCCCCCAAAAAAAAAAAAAAAAAAAAAAAAAAAAAAAAAATCTACACAATGGAGTTCTTATGCAGCAGTAACGAAAGATGATATCATCATCCCTTTGCTGGAAAATGGATGGAATTTGAAGCCAAATTCTACTAATTGAAGTAACACAGTTCCCAGAAAAAACAGACGACGACTGGTTCCCTCATTTGTGGATGGCTAACCAATCCCCAGTTGGCAGTCAGTCAAAAAACTGAGCAACTTTAGTATTTTATTTTATTTTTCTGAACGCAGCTGTTGCTTATACAATGTGAAATATATAAATGGGCTCTAGAGTTATCCTACCACTTATACTCACACATTGTAATCACCATATATAGATGGAGGAGGATATTTGTCGACATATTATTTAAAAAACATATATACAGTTTACCACGACTTTATACCTGCATTGCAAATTTACGTTAAATTATTGAATCTCTGAATATCTAGGAATAAATCTATAGGTTATTTCAGAATTTTTAAGAGTGAAGTTTATAGCCCTGAGTGCCCACATTAACAAGAAATATGACAAGAGCAAAAATACCGGATGAGCTACACTGAAAGCTAAGAATCCTTGAAAGGACAAACCACCAAATGAAACCCTAAATGCAAGAGACCGGTAAGAACGAAAAAACACAATCATGGCAGACGAAATCACTGAACTTAATAGAAAACAAGGATAAATTCAACCAACAAAATCAACAAGTAAAAACTTTGGTTATTGAGAGAATAGACAAGATAGATAGACCTCCTAGCCGAGTTAACCAAAAGACAGAAAGACCCCAAAGAGCAACTCCAAATCAATAAAATTCGTGATAAAAGGGAAAACATCACAACAATGAAACGATCCAGACCATCATCTGGTACTTCAAAAACTTTACTCTAGCATAAACGCAAACTAAGAGCCAGGCTTGAAAATATGCATCAAGTAGACTAACCAAAGCTAAACAAAACAAGATACTGACAGTTAATACAGACAAACCATATATGAGGAAATTGATAACATGTACTAAGGGACCTCCCACACTAAAAGAAAGCCCCAGGCCCAGATGGTTTCACAGCAGAATTCTATAAACATATTACAGAGGACTTTCAATAACCATTATCCTCAAACTGTTCCAAAAGCAAACAAGTGGCAGGGACATCTCCCAAATTCCTCATGCACGCCAGCATCACTCTAATACCTAAACCAAAGATGCAAGCAAAAAGGATGAATATCTGACCCGTCTCATTTAATTAACTCCGTATGCACAAAATTATCTCAACAAATACTTGCAACCGTATACAGACCACAATAACGATCATTCCACCTTGCTCAAGTGTTTCATACCTAGCAGATTCACGGATGTTCAACATCTGAAAATCAGTAAATATCATAAAAGAAATAACATGGACTGAAGGACAAAAAAAAAACACATGTGACATCCTCAATTGAATGCAGTAACCAAAAAGTCTTTGACATAATACAGCATCCCTTCATGACTAACGTACTAGAGGGAATTGGAATGGAGGGATCATTCCTAAACATAATCAAGCCATATTTATACACGAATCCACAGCCAAACAATCATCCTACATGGAGAAATTTCGAAGGATTTCACCATTAAAGGCAGGAACCACGCAAGGCTGCCCTTGTACAAACACTCCCTCTTCATTAGAGTGTTGAAACACTGAATATAGCAATAAGGAAGAAAAGGAAATCACCGGCCTATACTGGACAAAGCGAGTCAAACTCTCCCTTTTCTGCAGACACTCTGATAGTTTTTTTACCCTAGCGGGATGCTAAAAACTGTATCCATTTGAAAACTCCTCGAAACATATTAGGACCTTCAGTTAAATTGGTGGGCAGGTTACAAAATTTAAACCTGGTAAAAACTCAGTAAGGCCTTCGTTATACCAATAACAAGAAAACTCCCTGATGAAGAAGGAATACACGGAGACATTCCCAATCCTTCAAATCAGCCTCACTAATAAAATTAAAATATCTCAGAATGAACCCAACCAAAGACACCAAAAACCTCTACTACACAAAAATTCCAACTCCTGAAGAAGCAGATTGAAGAGAGGACCTCAGAAGATGGAAAGACACTCCCGTGCTCATGGATAGGAAAATTAAATAGTAAAAAACAATGTCCATTCTACCCAAATAACATTATAACTTTTCATCGCAATCCCAATAAAAATCCAAGACATTTCTTCACAGGCTGTGAAAAAAAGTCACTAATTTCATATGGAAAAACAAAAAAAAAAAAAAAAAAAAAAAAAAAAAAAAAAAAAAAAAAAAAGAAAACAACCAAGGCATGAGAAATTCTATATAACAAACAGTGGGACTGGTATTGGCAGACAAAACAGGACTGTAGACAAACGGAAACAAAAAATGAGTATTTATTATTTTAAATTGTACCACATACCATTTCGGCCACTTCATATTTGATAAAGGGGGCCAAAAAAGCTCAAAAGGAGGATAAGACATACTCTTCAGAAAATGGTGGCTGGCAAATACTGGATCACCACTTGAGAAGAATAAAATTAAACGCTTACCTCTCGGCTGCAACAAAAATCAACTCCAAATGGAGCAAAAGCCCCTCAATTTGAAACTCCAAACCCTAAAGGTGATAGAAAAAAATTTGGCAACAACCTAAAGGGACAGGTGTCGGACGAGTTTTCTCATACTTAGACAGCAGCGGCACGGCAAATAGGTAAAAAACTGACAATCTGGGACCTTATTAAAACTTTTCAAACGTTTTTGTACTGTCAAATTAAACAGTAAAGGGTAGTGAAGAGAAAATACCCACAGGAGGGGCTTCTCCACAGTGGGAGGAAAACCCTTCACTGCTCCACATTCATCCTGGAGAGACTAACGTTCCCGGATTATATTAACACTACTCAAAACACAAAGGAGTAAGAAAAATGAATCACAAATGACGTCACTCAAAAGATGCGTAAAGAGCTGTACAGGACTTCATTAAGGTGAGGAAATAAGAGATGGTCTAAAGAAACTGTTATTAAAAGTGTTCTAACATCGCTAATAATTAAGGAAATGCACTTTAAAATATCCACTTTAAAAAATTAGACCCTCACCGATATAGTTTGGCCTCGGAGCAAGAAAATTTATTATACACAAATCCTGTAGCGGTGTGGGACAGGAGAACACACTCATTCCACTGGGCTGGTGGGAATGTAAACTCTTGTACAACCACTATGGACCACCAGTACCGTGGAGAAACCCTCTAAAGGCCTCAAAATGCAGACTACTCACCTGACCCAGCCATGCAACTTCTGGGTATATATCCATCCCCAAGGCCCCTTCTACAGGCCGGCCATAACATTGTACAGCCAAAGTTTACTGCAGCTTTATCAAAATAGGAAGCTGTTCGAACAAAACCAGGACGCCCCTCAAACTGATGAGTGTATAGAGACAATGTGGTAATCTACACCAGTTGGCGTACACGGCAGAAGTAAAGAAAGATGTCTTCATGGAATTTGCAGGTAAATGGACTGGGGAACTAGAAGATTTTATGCTAAATGAATTCCATTAATACAGTCCCCAGGAAAAAAACCAAGACAAATGGTATCCCTCCGTGTGGATGCTTAGTACAAGTACCCTAGGTGTAAGACAAAATGCGCAATCGCTTAATATTAATTCCTCATGATTGAAGGACCAAATGTGCTCTTAATTGTTCAGAATTTTTTTACACAAGATTCTAGACCGCTGGACTTACATGTATTTTCAGACCCTGGACTTTTAGTATATGATGGAGGGGACATTGTGTGAATCTTTTAGAGTAATTATGGGATTTAAAATGGAAGATGTCCTAAAACAAAAAATTCCAAGATATGCTATGGCAATGCATTACAATCTGTTTCCACAAGATAACAATGTTTAATATAGGTGCAAATGTAACAGTGGTTGCAACTTTTATGCCTTCTGAGTGACTTAATAAAAACATACATGAAGTCCCCCCTATTCCCAATTTGCGACGACGGGAAACTGTGGACCAACTTTTTTCCTTGACCCTCAGCTGGTCAACCAAGTCCTAGGGATTTATACGTTTGGGCATCTATTGATCATGGTCCTGCAGAGGTGGTCACAATTTATCCTGCTTCAGGGATGTATGGTGAGCCACTAATGAGACTTCAGCCATTGTCTAGTCTATAAAGAGGGAAAGTCTGTCATCATTAAAAAGGAAAAGGAAGCCTGGTCTAGCAATACTGATTTTTTCCTCATGTAGTGTGGAAATCTCGTTGGATGAGGAGATTCAAAAAGAGGCAAGGGGGCTCTGCATTTCCCCCGAAAAAATCAAACGAGACGAGATTGGAAGATCCCCGATGTCGACCAGCTCCTCAAATTGACTCTCAACAAAACAAAACGTGTAATGCAGACCACAAACACTTCGGAAACTTATAAAAAAGGACAAACAAGAAAAAACAACAAAAGGCAAGAGCACTGTGGTTTGGGCTGTCTTCAATTCTATTAGGCAGGTGCATATGCTCTGCGGATTGCCATTGCTTTTGGCACTCCTCAAAAGGCCATGAGGTATAGCTTTTTTTTTTTTTTTCTACTTTTTCCACTTCTCACAATTGTACCTGAGAATGCTGCGATAGCTGCTTTTGAAGAGCTCATGTGAATTTAGCCTCATCAGGAATATGGGACTGCACTTTATGTTGGACTTACCTTAGCAGCTATCTGGATGCCATGCTCGGGGATGAAGACAGGATATGCATGCCTAATGGACTTCATTGAGGGCACCAAATATTTTAAGCAGAAGCATGTCAGTAAGAGTTTTCCTTCTGCATAAGGTTTTTTTGTAGTATAATGTCTTAATCATAATCTACCATAAAATATTTTAGGAGTCCTCCCTTAATGTTTCGATACTATATTAGACAGGGCACGTACTCATTTACATCATAGGTTTTCAAGCAGAGGCAGTCTATTTCAAGGTCCTTCTCTGTTGCCTGTTATCATAGGCTGTTTTAAAGTTAGAAAACTGAATAGAAACACTGAATTTTGTAGAAGTGCACTTTGCTCAGTAATATTGAGTTGTTCGCCCATATTAGATATAACATTTGGTTGTTACAGAAAATCCTGAAGTGTAATTTATGGTTGTTGCCATAATAGTACATTGTCTGTATTTTTACCTCTAGTAATGGGTTTTATGTGTAAGATTTCAATATCCTTGAGCATGGGCAAGTGCACAAGCCTGCTTAAAAAAAACACATAAAACATGTCGTTTTTTTTTTTACTGTCACAAAACTCATCAGATTTGAGAAATCGTTAGGGCTCCTCGGTTGTGGTTTTTGTGGGTGTGAAACAAATGGTGAGAATTTTAACTATTCCTTATTATAGTATTGAAATAAAGTCTACTTAATCTATCAAATCCTATTCATGCCCTGATTTTATATAATTATATCTACCAATAAACTCTGTGATACTTGAACAAAAAAAGCAAAGAGAATTCCACCCTGGAAAGATATTGACCATCCAGGTTGGATGAATTTATATAACCACTATAAATCGCCGTTCCACGGGGCAACAAGCACTTCCTCCACATGGCAAGCAGTTAAAACAGCTAAAACCCTAGAGACATAAAGGAACGAATACTTGAAACGCGTAATGAAAGAAAACCCAAGTTGCTTATGAAGGCCAAATCAATAAAAGTAACACTGGCAATTTTCAAACACATCCTTAAAGGGAGAAAACTATGGGAATAATGTATTTTAGCCTTGTTCAAAAAATACGGCCAATAATTGCTGAGGTTTTGGATACCGTTCGTCACCTTTAATGAATTTAAGGCTCAGCACTCCTCGCAAGGGAATAAGGGTTGATTCAGCATAGGCTGTCATGCATGGGATTTGTCACAAGGAAAACAACAGAAAAAAAAACAAAACAACTGCATTAATTATATTGAACAAATTCTATCTTTTTATACAGCGAAATGACGGCTTTTTACCATTAGACCACAAATTTATATGACAAAATTTATTATTTAAAAACAACATCAAAGATATTAAAATTGGCATTCCTACATTCATTATGAGAATATAAACCAGATAGGGAACAGCCAATGGAATGCAGGAAGAAAAGAAAAAAAATTTAATAGAAAAATAGTAAGTGAATATTTATAAAATTCATCTCACAGTCACTCATAGACAATTTATTCCAAAAATGTCCTATGCATAAATCAAGGGTTCAAATGTGGAAAAATAAAAATAAATTATTTTCTGTATAATACATTTTCTTATTAAGAAATCAACAGTGTGAACATTGTAGAAAATACACTATGCTGGATAGCCTTTAGTGTCAACTGGAACACCTGGGTCTGAGTGGAGACCAAACTGGGATTGGCCTCCATTGAACTGGTTGTGGTCTATGTTTCTGTGCCCTGTTGTTGACTATTGTCTTGTTTGTGAGCAATGTTGGGAGAGCTGTCCCATTGTGTGTGGTGCCACACCTGGGCAGTTGTTTATGGACCTATAAGCGGACATCAGCAGGCTGGAATCGCGGCCAGGCGGAGTATGACACCTAAAACAACATCTGCGTCTTGTGCCACTGTGCTTAGCTTAGGTTCTGCTTCCCGTTTCCTGCCCTGCGTTCTACGCGTGGGCTCCTTCAGCGCTAAACTGTAACCCACGGAGATCTGTGAGCAAATAAAAAATTCTTTTCCCAAAGTTGGAATGGTAGTTTTGTGGTTCCAAATCAACCGATAAACCTAGAATATAATTTTACCAAGGAGTGGTGGTATTATTTGGACAGACTTCTGACTATTGCGTATTCTGGGGGAAGCACTGGGCAAGACCTTGGAACTTTGGGCTGGAAAAGACACTCTCACGTGTCTCTGTAATTTGTTGTGTGGAATGCCTTGGACAGTATGCTGGAAGCTTATGTAGGACCATGGGAGGCCTGCTTTTGTAAACACTTCAAGGGAAGCTGCCGAAATAGCTGAGGTTCATTCATGCGTGCTGTTTGCATGGATATTTCTGATCGGAGAATATGAACGGTTCTGGTAAGCTGGGGCTTGAGGAATCAGCAATACGTAGCAAGAGACCAGAAACCTGCACTGACACCCTTGTTTAACTGGAACCCTGCGCTGGTTAGCTGGTGCTGAAAAAAAAATCAGCTTTAAGTAACAAGGGACCAGCATCCCTGTGGTGATTTCTTCTGGGAAGAATTTCTTAAAGGTTAACACAGAGAAGCTGTGGTCCAAAGGTGACCAAGGCTGCATCTTAAGGTAGGTGCTAGATTTGGTAATGTGTAAGGATCTCCTGCAAGGTTCTGGTGTTGAAATTTGAAAGGGATTATACAGCGAGAGCTCTAGCTGGCCCTATGAGAGGTCAAGAACAGTACAGCAATTAAAGAGAAATTGAACATATCCACATATTTTGTCCCACAATGGGTTACAAGCTTAAAAATTAAAAACAACATTATTATACCCCCTTATTTTAGCGGAAAAAAATGTTGGGACAAGTAAGAAGTAGCCTCGGGCTGGAGAGATTGGCTCAGCATATAGAACACTGAATGCTCTTCCAGCGCCCATGTTCCTCCAGCATCCACATGGTGGAAAGAACTTATATTTATTTCCAGTTCCAGGGGAATTCGGACACCCTCTTCTTCTAACCTCCATGAAGCATTTTGTATGGCCTGTGTTGCAAAAAACCTACTGCCGGACAGTACATATATAAACATAAAAAATAATACAATTTAATGGTTGCCTGGGCAGAGCATAGCAGTTACGAGCGCCGACCTGTTTTGCCATGCGATCTTACGATCACCAGCACACAACATGGTGGCTGCGAATGGTCTGTAACTCCAATTCCAGGAGCAACTCCAGTTCCAGGGGGGCATCGGCACTCTTCTGATCTCCGTGGCATGCATGACACAGGTTGCACAAACCTACATTCAGGGAATTCACCATTCATACACATAAAACTGAAAATAAATTAATTTAAAAGTATATAACTTACAAAAATAAAACAAGAAGGTATGTCCATGAAGTGAAGTTGATAGTTATGTGTGCCAACATTAAAAATCAGAGAAATTTTCGCGAGATGGCAGAGAAGCATCTTAAAAGCTGTTCAACATCTAGCAACAAGGATCCCTGGGACATAACTTGTCCTTAAACTTCTTATTTCAACTAAACCTCTTCGAAGGTATTTCTCATGGGGCATCTATCCTGAACCGTCCTGCAGATTGTGGGCTCACCCGTCTTCCATATTCAGGAAGATCTTCGGCGAGCCACTAATGGGACTTCAAGCAGTGTCCAGTCTATAAAGAGAAACATCTGCTCATTATTCAGAAAAGGACGCCTGGTCTAGCAAGACTGATTTTGTCCTTGAGTGGAAGGAACTGGTGGACAGGCGCTGAAAGGAGAAAGGGGCTTTTACCCCCTCCCCCCCCCACAAAAACAAAACATGAGAGACTCCTGAGGACCAGATTCTCAACTGATTCAACAAAGCAAAACCTTGGTTTATCTCGGCTAACTATTTGGCCTTAAGCATCCAAAAAAAGTTAAACCCGAAGAACAATAATCATATAGGACCAGACGCACCCTGTTAATGCGGACCTATAAAAATTGGAGAATTAGTAAAAAGACAAACGAACAAAAAAGCGCACTGTTGTTTTGCCTTGTCTTCAATTCTTACAGTCAGGTACATAAGCTTTGTGGATGCCACTGTTTTTGGCATCCTCACGGGACATTTCGCGACACAGATTTTCACCTTCTATGGTGGACTGAGGACGTGTCTGAGATTACCCCGCTTGTGAAACTAACACGCTACTGGGATATTCCCCCTCATCAGCATATGGACTGCCATTTTTGGGTTCTACTCAGCTGCCTCATTGGAGGCCTTGCAGGAGATCACGTATGGGATGTCGTGCCTTGCGGACTTCCCTTTTGCGGGACTATGAGAGGGAACGACCCCAAATGTGTGTGCACAAGTGCCAGGATTGATGGTTTGCTTGAGCTTGCCAATGGAGAAGCCCTTCAGCACTTCCTAAGGAAAATAGGGAGCATCTTTTAGGAAAAAACCAACCCCAAGTCCTCCAAGTCCCGTGATGTGTAGTGTAGATTGTAGTCTGTATGTATGGATGTCTGGAGGCGGAATGTATGGTGATATTATGTAATTTATTTCATATATGACAAAACTATCTATCATCTATATCTAATCTATAATCCCTATATATCTTTCTATCTTACTTATTCTAGCTATCTATCCTATACTGCCAAGCAATTACTACGAGAAGAGAAAAATAATCACCAAAGAAACCTGGTTACAAAAGAATCTCTGGAAAGACTCATAGATGCAGGATATGTATGGCAGGGTACAGGGACAAGGGTGGGGTTGGGGGCATGGAAATGGAAGTAACTCTAAAATCGACTGAGAAATGATCATTGTGAAGATTTAAAAACAATGTAGCCTTAAAAAATAAAATAAAATAATCTTGAAAAAAAAAGAAAAAAGATTTTTTTTTTTAATGTTATATATTTTTTTTAATAGTTGATATAAAATGTCGATTCTTTGTTTTAATTATACATAATTTATGATATATCAATGAACAGTGATACTTCTTAAAGGTTACCAACTTTGAGCTATAAGATGAGAAGTCTATGAGGAGCTCTTATGTAGCATAGTGGCTGTAGGAATCACATCCTCTATGCTTGAAATTTCCTAAGAAAATAGATCTTAAATATTCTTATCACCCCTCCGTATAGAAAAAGAGATAACTCTGTAACCAATCGATTTTTTTAATTAATTTCATTATTGTAATTATTTCAAGATGTCTTTCTATATCAAAATATTTTTATTTTATGTTTAAATTTTAAAAACCAAGAAAAATATTCTGTGTCCAATCATTAATAATCTTAAAACTCTTTTAAGATATCATCTCACCTCCAAAATGCTGGCTAGGATCAAGAAAAAAAAAAACCAAATGCTGAACGCGGATGTGGGGGGAAAGGCCCGGGGTACACTCATCCCCTGGTGAAATGTAAACTCCTACAAACACTATGGGAAATGCATTGTCGAGAACACTTAAAAGACTCCAAATGGTATAACCACCCTGAACCTGTCACCTATAACTCCTGGTATATACCCAGAAGACTCATCCTCCTGATAAAGATACATGCACATCTCTATTTTATTGCAGCTCTCTTCACGATAGTAAAGAGCTGGAACCAAACCAAAATGCCCTAGGCAAGAGAAAGGTGTTTGGTGTCGTGGGCCCGTGGGGGGTTGTGGGGGTTTGGGGCTGGGTTGGTGGGGGATCTGTGGGGTGGGTTGTGTGGTGGTTTTGTGGGTTTGTGGCGGCGGTTGGGGTGGGGGTGGTGGTGTGGGTTGGTTGGTGGTGGGTTTCCGGGTTCCGGGGCGGGTGTGGGGTGGTGTGTGGCTGGGTGGGGGGGCCTTGGGTGGGGTTTGGTTGTGTGTGGTTGTGGGGGGGTTATGCTTGCTTGTGGTTTGGTCTGGGGTTTTTGGGTGTTGGGGGGGGTGGGGTGTTGTTTGTGGGGGGGGGGTTTGTGGTGGGTTGGTGGGGGTGGGTGGGGGGGGGGGTGGCCGGGGTGTTGCGGGGTTTGGGGGTTTGGTGGTGTTGTGTTTGTGTTTGGGGGGGGGTGGGGTTGTGTGGGTTGTGTGTTTTGGTGGTGGGGTTGGTGGGTTTTGTTGTGTTTGGGGTGGGGGTGGCTGTGTGCGCGTGGGGTTTTGTGTGGGTTTGGGGTGGTGTGTGGTGCATGCATGTGAATGTGCACATACATGTGTATGTGTGTGGGTGGGTGTGGGGGTGTGGGGGTGGTGTGGGGGGGTGTTTTTTCGCTGGGTGTGTGGGGCGTTGGGGGGTTTTGGGTGGGGTGGGGTGTGTGGGTGTGTGTGGGGGGGGGGTTGGCTTGGTGGGGGTGGTTGGGTTTGCCGGGGCGGTGGTTTGTGGTGGTTTTTTTTGTGGTGGGGGGGTTCGTGTGTGTGGTGCGTGTGTGGGGTGGTTGGGGGGGGCGGGGGGTTTGGTTCGGTGCTGTGTGTGGGTTGGTTCGGTGAGTGGGGGTTGGTGCTGCGCGTTGTTGGGTGGGGTTTCGGGTGTTGTTGTGTTTTGTCCTGGGGTTTGTGGGGTGGTGTGGGGTGTGTTTGGTGTTGTGGGGTGGTTTTGGTTTTGTGTGTGTTTGTGGTGTGTGGGGGGTGGTTGGGGGGGTGGGGTGGTGGGTGGGGCTTTGGGCGTTCTTTGGTGGGCTTTTGTGGGGTTGGTGTTGTGGTGGCGGGGTTGTGGTGGGTGGTGTTTTTGGTGTGGGTGTTGTGTTGTGTGTGGTGGGTGTGGTGGTGTTGTTGGGGGGGGGTGGTTGTGGGTTGGTGTGGGGGGTGGGTGGTGTGCGTTGGGGTTGGGGGGGTTGTTGTGGCCGGTTTGGGTGTGGGTGCTGCGTGTTTTGGTGTTGGTTCTCGTTGGTGGGTTGGTGGTTTTTGGGGTGTTGGTGTCGGGTGGCTGTGGGTTGGGGTGGTGGTGTTTGTGTGTGGGGGGTGTGGGGTGGGGGTCGGTGGTGCGTGTGGTTTGTTTGGGTGGTTGTGGGGTGGGGTGGTTTGGTGTGTGGTTGGGGGGGTGTTTGGGGGGTGGGTTGTTGGTGTTGGTGGGGGTGTGTGTGGGGGGTTGGTTGTGGGTGTGTGGGGTGGTTGTTTGGGTTGTGTGGGGGGGGGGTTGTGGGTTTTTTTTTTTTTTTTTTTTTTTTTTTTTTTTGTGTGGGTGTGGGGGTGTTTGGGGGGGTGGGGGTTGGTGTTGGGGTTGTGGTCTCTATGGTGGTGTTGGGTGTTGGGGGGTGTGTGTGGGGTGTGGGGTGTGTGGTGTGGGTGTGGGGGTGTTGTGGGGGGTGGGTGGGTCGGGGGTTGTGGGGCTTTTCTGGTGGGTGGGTTTGGTGTGGTGGTGGGTGTTGGTTGGGTGGGTTTTTGGTTTGGGCTGGTTGGGTTCTGGTTTGTGGTGGTGTGCCGTTTGGTCTGGGTGGGGTGGTGTTGGGGGGGGTTGTGGGGTGGTTGGGGGTTGGGGGGGTTGTTGGTTGTGGTGTGCGTGTGTGTGTGTTTTGGGGGGTTGTGGGTTGTTGGGTGGTTGGGGGGGGGGTGGGGGGTGGGTGGTGGTTGGTTTGGGTGTGGGGGTTGGGGGGTGGGGGTGGGGTGGTGTGTGTTTTGTTGGGTTGGTTTGTTTGGGGGGGGGTTGTTGGGGGTGTTGGGAGTGTGTTTGTTTGTGTGTGGGGTTGTGGGTGTGGGGGGTGTTGGGGTGGGGGGGTGGTTTGGTGTGTTGGGGTGGGTGTGTGGTGGGGGGGGTGGTTTGTTGGGTGTTTTGTGGGGGGGGGGGTGTGCTGTTGGTTGGTGGGTGGGGGGGGGGTGGGGGGGGGGGGTTGTTTTTTTTTTTTTTTTTTTTTTTTTTTTTTTTTTTTTTTTTTTTTGTGTGTGTGGGTGGGGGTGTTGTGTGTGGGGGTGTTTGCTTGTGGGGGGGGGTGGGGGTTTTTTTTTTTTTTTTTTTGTGTGTGGGGGGGGGGCGCGGGGTTGGGGGGGGGGGGGGGGTAAAATATGGCCATCTACACAATGGAGTTCTCCGCAGCAGTAAAGAAAGCAGGCCATCATTAAACTTTGCAGGTAAATGGTGACTAGAGACATCATGCTCTAAGTGCAGTAACACAGTACCAGAAAAAGAAATGACAAAAGGTATCCCTCATATCTGGATAGTGCCAATTACCTAGTAAAACAAAACAAAACAAAAAAAAAAAAAAAAAAAAAAAAAAAAAAAAAAATATATATATATATTCTCTTTTACCTGAAAGCAACTGTACCATTATAATGTGAATACCTTGATGGGATCTAGAATTAACCTACCACCTATTTTCAGACCTTGTAATTGTGGTATATGGGAGGTGGGTATGTATGCATACTTTAGATTGATATAAAATTAAAGGGGAAAAATGTGAATTCCAAAATGGTTCCCCTCATTTGTGGATGCTAACACCAAATCCACAGTTGAAAGGCAAGCTGACAACATTATTGTTATATTTCTGTTGATTTTAAAGCAACTGTGCTGTTATAATGTCAATCTCTTAATGGGATCTAGAGTTGACCTACCACTTATTTTCAGACTCTGTAATTACTGTATATGTGTGGCAGGTATGTATTCATATCTTAGAGTAATATAGAATTAAATGGGAAAATGTGAATGCTTAAACATATTATGGAATTAACATACAGTTTTTTTAGAGGTCATAATTTTGATACATATGTGATTATTATATAGGCATATGTTGGAGCAATATAAAGGGGAGCACAAAACAGCAACATCAAGAAAGTATCAAAGAACTGACTGATACAGTTAAATCCTTCACAAAACAATAAGCCCCTGCAGTGAAAAACTTTGGGAATACTGAAAGAAAGATACAAGACATGTATGGCAGAAGACGTGAACTGAGGTGGGGTGGCGGGCAGTGAGAGGGGAATGTGTCTAAATTGGACTGAAAAGTAATGTATGAAATACACCAATCATCAATAAAAGTATTAAAAAAAGAAAGGGAATAAATTACACAGCTGAAGCCCTTTAAATAGCATTATTACTGATTTAAGAAGAGACAGGGGATTTTTTTATTCATCTTTCTCTGTTCTTTGCATTATATTTATACAATTTGAAAGTGATCTTCTATAAGCCTGGATGGGATTTATCATTAGATACCAGATTGTCTAGGCACTGTCACATCTAACTTCATATCCTCCACAACCAGGAGAAATCATTGTTTATTGTTTGCAACAACTGTATAATATAATTCCTTCATATAACCACAAGGTGAAGAATGGCAACCTGGGCTCATGCAGTCATTCTCAATTGTTTGATGGCAAGTACTTAGCCAAATAAAGCTCCAAGCCCCAAGATTACAGTACATATTAACAACCATAGAATGTTAAGAGCTGTAATGTTTATACTAAATGTAAAATCAACTTGACATCACTTTGTCTTTTTTTTTGCTGTGAAAATTTAACAGAAGAAATTGGGAGTGTCAGTGTTGGGATTTTATTTTCACAAAGTAAAAGTATAAAGATCAGAATTTCATGTTTATGCGGAGTGCCACTTATTTTTTAATATTATTTTGTTGATTTTCACAAGGAAGTTATTTTTAAAGTTAGGTATCTATATCATATGTTTTCTATATTAGTTTTCCACATTAACAAAAGTCAATTTTTATTCACACATGACTTTGATTTAAAATAAGGAAAATAGTATAGTAGAATTATCATGACAAAATTATTTCTTAAATATGTTATATATGTAGTATCCCAAAAGCTTTAAACAAAATAAGTGGTTTCAATTTATGTTGTACATAAAACCTTAATGTAAAAGAAAGGACTGTGATTCGGACATACTTTTCCACCAGATTGTGTGTGTGTGTGTGTGTGTGTGTGTGTGTGTGTGTGTGTATGATTTTTCACCTATCATAAATCCTTCTCAAAGTAGTAAATGTCTAGCATCCAAGTACCCTAGAATTTTATAATTTAAATGTTAGTATAATTTAAGGAAAATGATAAAATCAAAACAGATTCAACAAGAAGTTAATGTTGTTCATTAAATAGCTCTTGGCTACTTTGAAAGTTTATTTCCTTTTGAATAAGAACGGAGTAACTCACTATCTTAGCACTGACATTCCATTGTTTAGATGCATCCAGTTAATTTTTTCATTGATCTACTGAAAAGAAGTGTTGTTCATGCAAGTTTTACTAATAATGAGCAAAGCATCTGGAAAAATATATATGTGAATTTTGTCAACATATTTTGCACTCATTTTGATGAATTGCAAAGACAATTAACACTGAAAAGTAGAGGGAGTTTGCTCTTAATTGCATAAGCAATGGAAATATGTTGCAAAGTAGGTTTACAAGTTCTATTCATGCTTTCAAGAAAAGAAAATGTGTTGTTCCATATGCTCAGTACCATTTTCTCAACTTCTGAATTTTCAGCCTGCTAATAGTTATGTACTTGGATTTTATCTCACTATGGTTTGTATTTGTAATTCTCTAATGACACTATGTGGAGTGTATTTTTATGTTCTTAGTGTCATCTATATCTATATATATATATATTCTGGTGGAATTATATTTACGATTTCCTTATTTTGAATTTGGTGGTTAATTTTATTTAGGTGTTTTTACACTTAAAAAATCTAAATTTTATTATAGTTTTTATACATATACATGCAAATAGGTTCTTACAATCCTTGGTCCATTTGTTGATGATGTCTTGGTAGAACATTGAATTTTAACTTTATTGAAGTCAATAATATCAATTGTCTTTTAGACTATTTTGTCTGAAAAGGCAACACGATGCCTAATTTCATATACACTTTTTCTCGTGTAACTTTCTAGAAGTTTTATGGTTTTAAATTTTAAACTTAAGTATATGATGTAATCATCTTTAAAGAATATTTATCTGATCAATTTTAACACACATAAAGTGGGAAAGTAGGGAGGTTAATGTAGATCAGAGAGAAGATGGGGATGCAGTTGAATATTATCAAAGGACATGGTATGGAATTCTCAAAGAATGAATAAAATATTATTTAAAAAAGGAAACATAAACCTGGGTTTCAGAGGTGTTCCAGTGATTAAGAGCACTGAATACTCTCGTAAAGGACTGTGGGGTCGTTGCCAGGATTTGTGGCGGGGCCCATTAATCCTAGGAATAACCATGTGGAAAGCCCACGCAGGAAAGCATACCATGGGTAGGCAGGTTGAGGTTCTAATGCAGAGAGAGAGTTTATTCCAACATGTCTGCTTAAATATCCATGACTTGATTCTCAGGGGCCAATGCTAAATCTTTTCTTCACTACACTCCACCCCATGGGTGTGGCTAGGGAGGCACCATTGGCTTAGAACTCACCCATCTAAGCTTTCCCACATCTCACCATTTTAGTTTTATTATTTTAATTTTTCTGAGAGGCAGGGGAGCCCATGGGTGAGGCTAACAACCCAAAGGAACCAGAGTTTTGAATAGCCAGCTGCTCAAGCCTGTTTTGAGTGCTAAGCAGTGGGGGACAGGTCAGACCTAAAACTTTATTTTCACACTAAGACCAATTAATATCCAAAAATCCCAAAGATGAAGTAAGCTGATTGTCAAGCATAAGCAATGAATATAAGTAACATTCATGTAAAACCAATTAGCAAGCATCTATGTTTATATTTTGAACAACCCAATGTTCCCATAGTCCAATTGGAGAAGCTTGTATGCACAAGCATGTTGATCAAATAAGAGTCCAGTGTATATTGCTGTAGTCTCACGATTCACCCCAATCTCTCCACAGTCCTTACATTCTACCACACCTCCTCTTCCACAAGTTGTTCCCTAAGCTTTGGTAAAGGGGCACAAGTGGGTGAGAAGCAAAGCAGTCTGTTTTCTTTGGAGATGTCATTTTGGACTCTATTGTTTGCTCAGGTTGTATCCCTTCGTGGTTGCCAGCTTATCCAGGATACCTTTTTAATTCTACTAACAAAGCACAAGCAATTAGACGTACAGACATTTAAACAATATTATTATGGCAAGCTAAGCTGTGAGCACAAGCAAAGATGTTTGGATGGTATGCTAATCCACAAACTGTGGTTTCACTATAGAGGGTGACAGGTTCTTACTGTGGCTTATACCATCTCCTAACCACTAGAGGACGTAAGCTTGTGGCATCAGCCATGAATTATTCCTCCAAGGAGAGAGCTAATAGCCAATTAGATTTTGGATATATATAGACACATGGCTGCCACTGTTGCACAATATCTCCAGGCAGTTGAAGTGTAGCTGAAACTGACAGAGGAGGCTTGCTTGACTCAAAGAGACCAATATTTTGCTTTACTGCATTAGTGGCCTTTGGTAACACTCTCTGGCATTTCAGAGGCAAACTGCACATTAGCAAGTGATGTCTCAAACATTTTTTTATGCTTACACCAGGTCTTCGACAACAAGGACTTACCACCTTTCTCCTTGCAGATATCCCATTTTTATAGGCAAAGGCCTTTATAATTTTGGGGGCTTGGATTCCCCAGCCAACATCTCCTTGGCAAAATAATCCATTGCTGATATCAGAGCTCTCCTGTATTAATATATTTTGCTTGCTTAATTACAAAGCTTATAAAGACTTTACTATTATATTTGGCTCTAATATACAGTTACGGAATGACTTCATTACCATTATGTTTTTATTTTCCCATAAAATGGGAGAGATAAGAAGGTTTCTCAGCATCTGGAAGGTAAACTTCATTAGACCACATTATAAACAGTTATCCCAAATAGAATTTAGAGAGATGCTCAGTGTCTGTGTCTCAGACAATCTGAGGTTCCTTTTTCTTTCATGTTCAGATGGGTCAGCCTCTGTGCTGGAATTTCTCAGTCCATCCTGCACAGCCAAAAATTGTACGTTTTCAGGCATTTAGGTTGGTGTTTTTACCTGTGGGAACATACAAATCTCCTCCCATTGTTAGTTTCAAGACCTCAAAATAAAAAAAAAATATCAAAAGTTTTGGAATACAGAAGGAATATTATACCACCTCCCTCTTTTTTTTTTTAATTTTTATGTTTTGATCTGTAGATGCCTAAATTGTCCTACAAGAAAAGGAAAAATGTTACAAAGTGATACTGTATAACACAGAAAAATATAGAGACCATTCGTGTACCTTAACCCAAAGTTATTGTTGGAAATTCAATACAAATTATGAATAAAACAATTAACATTTTAGATTCCCAATTAGTTCAAATGTATTACCATTTTAAACTGCAAAACTTATAAAGTGGATTTTAATAACTATCTTCCTCCAAGCGCTTGGCCTTCTTCAGGCCTGGCATGAAAACCTGCTTTAAAGATTTTTCAATATCTAGTTCTTAATAAAATTTTCTTTTACAGTGCTTATGCCCATCAGTTAATTAAAGAATGGCTAGATATGCCCCATTAGATGTTGTTACCATCATTACCATCTTGATATTTTTTTGTTTTTTTTTTTGTTTTTGTGGGAGCTTCTAGGAAGCTTCCTTTGTCGAACAGGTGCAACGTAGTCCTGCTAAGAGGAAAGGGACGCACAATGACCAGTTTGTTGACAGTGTGGGGAACTGGTCTCATTGTGTAGAGGACAGTCCGTCACTTCCGTGACATGACCGGAGAGGTATCTTCCTACTGGGGTCCTTAGCCTGGGACAATGAAACATGTATCCCACTCTTGGCCAAAACTTTTCACCTGCCCAAGCTCAGGACAGGAATTTCACCCCAGCTATTCAGGTTGGTGGCCTGCAAAGGGAGTCTTTTTCTAAACCAACTGGCCACCCACAACACCAGAACAAAATGCAGGCCCAGCCTGTATGCACACAAAATATTTAAAAATGGTGGCCGCGAATTCCGCAATGATGTTAATTGGAATTCATTTTTTTTATTTTTAAATTTTTATACATTTTTTATTTTTTATTCCCAAATAGCCAAAAACTTATTAACACTTTAATACAATGAAAACCTGGTTGCATCTATGTTTTAGATGTTGAAAGGGCATAACCAGTAGGTGGCAGTGTTGATCCATTATTTTAAATTTTTAATAGATAAACCATAACCATAGTTGAAATTGAATTATGTTTTGGCTGTTTAATATAAATTTACGTCTTGAGAAGGAAGGGCCACGTTCCAACTCAGAGGCAATGTTTTTACTGGTATCATAGCTGTTAACATTATAATATACTTAGAACACAAGTACACACATCCATACACATGTGCGCACGCACATACATACACACATACATACATACATAATAAAGGTTTATTAGGTTGATCTGTAAGGGAAAAAAAGTAATATTGTTTGATGTCCAATGAAAAACATGAAATTTTTATAATTTGTTATAGGGTTATTTTTACATAATTAGAATAAATGTCCTAGTAATACATGAAATAGCTGAGATCCATATGCCACCTCTTAGGCCCATTTGCAACAACTTGCCTTCAATTAACTATACCTAAAGTTTACAATTCTTTCCCTTTCCTATCCCTTCTGGTTAATTACTCCTAAGCTGTCCCTCTGCTAAGCCTAAGTGTACTTATGCTATTTACAAATCTAAAGATTGAGGATTTCCAAAAGCCGACAGGCCTGATCCATCATGTCTTATTATTAAGGACTTTGGAATAATAATAATCCATAATCACAATTACAACCATTATTAATTATTATTATTAATAAGTATCAACCATTATTAGTCAGAGCAATCATTAATTATGAATAATTGTCAATAATAATAGCCAAGAGCAATTTACCATTAGACTGAATTTTTATCAATTATTATTAATAATTATATTCAACAACAATGACTATAACCATTCATAACAATTACTAATAATAATTAAAAATAATCTATCATTAAACTGAATAATATGTATACTATAAACCCAATTAAAAATTGTTAACACTGAGGGGTATAAAACAAACATTTTTTATGAATTGAATCTATTTTTGTTTATAGTTATCTAAATAGATTTAAACCTGTAGGATTATAATGAATTAAAAGCGGGAACTCACATTCACTCACACATACATGCAGTTTGAAGATGGGCTTAAAGAAACAAAAAACAATTTTATTTAAAAAATTTCTCATTTAAATTGAACCAAAGTATCAATTTACGTTGTTAAAGAGACTTTTACCAATGGTCCTTAAAAAAGACAATTTATTGGAGCAAGTTTGTTTTGTTAGAACTTCAAGGCCTGTAAATTCTGCTAGAAATCCATCTATCTTGCTTCCAACGTGCTGAAATCAAAAGGATGTTACCTAAATTCAAAATTAATGGGCATGATTTAGATACCATGTGCTCAGTGGGGCAGCTGGTATGCATGCACAGCAGGCAGGCTTATGGCGCCAGGCCAGAGCTCAGACCACGTGTGATGCAGAATTCTGTGAGAAGAGATTTTTAAGGTGAAACACATTTAAAAGGAGCAAGATAAAATTAAGTCAATCATATGTAGGGTATCGAGGGTTAAGTAAAAATATTACACTTTAAGTTAAACATGCTGAAATGGATTTGAAATACTGTTAGCTAAAATAAATCCCAACTTTGTATCTACAAATAGCCGGCAGGTTTTAGGTAAGTGTTAGATTTAGAGAAAACCCATAAGAAGGCAAGAGAGCAACACACTTTTATCCAAAACCAGATTTTGTATATAAAACTTAAGAGAAAAGTGAGCAATGCTTGAAATTGGTATCTGGAAGAAATATCTGGAAGAGGCTGCTCTTGGGGGAGGGCGGTTCTGTGAAAGGCCTTAATTTACAACAGAAAGAAGTGTGCTCAGGTCTAAGAGAGCTACAGGGAGAAAATCTATATATGAACAAGATTGGAACCGAACTTGAGGAGCCTGCAGCAGGAGTCTTTCTTTGGGGGGATGGGATTTAAAACCAGAAAGTTTTTCAAACCTGTACAAGTATGAAAAGTTGTTTTAAGGCCAAATATAACTGCTAAGGTTTAATATTAAATTCAGCCTTGAGGTCACTGGCTTTTATATCCTGCAGGAGTGACCATGCCAGGAGGCACATGCCTGGAAGGCACTGGGTGCTCCCTCTGAACCAAATCAGAAGCAGACTCTCCACGTGTACAAACCCACATGTCCTCAGACCAATGTCCCATCCACCTAGACCAGCAGGAAAGACGGCTCCACCACAACAGATAGATATCAGGAGAGAGAGAAGAAAAAGTAGCAAAGGGCAAGATTTAGGGGTATGTGTACCTAAGTTGTGAATGTTTCCTTCTGCCCCACGTTTGGGCACCATTTGTGAGGTCACTGCCGGGACTTGTGGTGGGGCCCACTTAATCCTAGAACTACCCATGTGGAAAGCCCATGCAGGAAAGCATACCACATGTAGGCAGGTTGAGGTTCGAATGCAGAGAGAGAGTTTATTCCAAAATGTCTGCTTAAATATCCATGACTCGATTCTCAGTGCCCAATGCTAAATCTTTTCATCATTACACTCAACCCCATGGGTGTGGCCAGGGAGGTACCATTGGCTTAGAACCCACCCATCTAACTAAGCTTTCCCACAAAGGACCTAGTTTTGTTTCTCAGCACTAACATGGCAAGTAACAACTATCCATAACTCTAATTCCAGGGGATGAAACCCACTCTTCTGTCCTCCATGGGCATTGCAGGACACGTGTGCACTTACATACATGCAGGGAATACACACATACACATAAAATACCCATATAGAATGACTGGTTTGATAACCTGATTCAAATTCTAAGGTTGTGGTCCACTTCCTATTTCCCCATTGTATGATCTGTTTCTGTCTGTTTGTCATGTTTGTTGTACATTCAGTCACCATTGTTGGCCCCTACCCCCTTCAGCAGTGATCCCTTAGCTGTGGGTCGGTGAAATTTAATATAAGAGCCCCATCTAGGGATTCATATTCTGGAGGATCTTAGACTTTGAATCTTGACTACTCACAGCCTTCCTCCAGAAATAATAATGGTGAGAATTGAGGGATGCACTAATTTTCTCTTTGCCCCATTCTGTGTGTAGGTGCTCTACTGTAGATGTGTCTCCTAGGAATGGGGAGTTTTCAGATGTATATGTTCTGTTTTTTACCTGCTGTTGCCTCCATATATTGCAAACAGGAGCTTTTTTGATGAATGCTTTATGATATGCTTGTCTGTAAATGTAAGATCCCATAGTTAGTGTATGGTAAGAAATTTATTTTGCCTAGATATATAACACTGATAGTTTTTTTTTTTCTCTAGGCTCAATGTCCTCTCTAGCCATATGCATTTGGTTGAGTTTACAGTGGCTCTCATGGGTTCACTCCCATAGAGAGGGTTCCAAGTCAAATTATATAGCTCTTGACCATCCCTCAGACAACAGTGGCTCTATGGCACCAGTAGAGGTACTTTACTAGGCAGCTCATCATGGTTCTTAGGCTTTAGGGCTTGGTTGTATCACTAACTGATTTTCTCTCTTAGCAGGCTATGCATTGCCTAACATTATTAGCTCTAAACTTCAATTAGAAGACTTCCAGGTCACTTTTTGTACATCAATTTAAGTACTATCTCTGAAGCATATCTTATTTTGTACAGTAGTGTCTTATTTCCTTTATCTGGTAGATAATAAAAAAGCTTTGGAGGTAGCCTGGATTGTTTTGAGAATCACTTGGATCACTCTCACCAACCATACAAAGGGAGGCATCCTCTGTCTTCCACTGTGTTTCCTGCCACACAGTCCTCACATCAAAACACAGGAATGCACTAATGCCCAGACAGTGTATGTGAATTTCTCATGGGGTCTTAGGAGCATCAGATTATACTCTTGGTTTCCTAGTCTTTCAAGATCCAATTATCTGTGTCCTTTCTTCTTTCTTTACTACCCCTCCTCCTTCCCCAGCTACAAAACCCCCATCGTTCTTTACCTCCCCCTCTCTTGACCTCCTCCACCTCCCATCACTCCAATCATAGACTCTGTTTATCTCCCCTTCATCTCCTCCCAACCCCACACCCTCACACACCCCACCTCCCTCCTAGTAACATCTGATCCTTAAGGTTCACCTTTTTCAGGTTCTTTATTTTCCTTTACTTCCATACATCCTTCCTAATTTCTTTGGTCCTGTATTACATCAGGTTATATACTCACATAATAGGGTTGGTGCTACAATCCACAAGTGAGCAAGATCATGCATTGCCTAGATTTCTGCCTTTGTGTTATTTCACTCAGAATAACTCTCTAGTTCCATCCATTTACCTGCTAATTTCCTAAGTTCATATTTTCCTCCTGCTGAATACTACTCCTCTGAGTAGATGTACCACATTTTCATTATCCATTCATTAGTTGTGAGACTTTTAGGTTGTTTCCATTTCTTAGGTATTGTAAAGTGAGCAACAACAAACATGGATGTGCAGGTATCCTTACAGTATGATGAATCCTTTGGGTATATGTCAAGGAGTGGTATAAGTGGGTAGTATAGGTAGGTTCAGTTTTAGTTTTTGAGAGTTCTCCACATTGCCTTCAATACTGTCTGCACTAATCTGCATTCCTATCATCGGTGACTGAGTGTTCCCCATTCTCCACTCCCTCTCCAACATCTTGTGTCCCTCATTCTCTTGATCTTAGCCAGTCTTATTGGGGTAAAATTGAATCTTAAAGTGGATTTCATCTGTATTTCTCCAATTCAATTACTAAGGATGTTAAGCATTTTTTAAGGTGTTTCTTAACCACTTTTATTTCTTCATTTGAGAATTCTCCATTCATATCTGTAGCTCACCTTTTGATTGGGTTATTTATTTATTTATTTATTTATTTATTTATTTATTTATTTTTTTGAGACAGGGTCTCCCTGTAGCCCCAGCTGTCGTGGAACTCACTCTGTAAACCAGGATGGCCTTGAACTCACAAAGATCTGCCTGCCTCTGCCTCCCAAGTGCTAGGATTAAAGGCATGCACCACCACTCCCGGCCTGGGTTGTTTATTTCTTTGCTACATTGTTGTTCTTATTTAATTACTTCAATGCAAACTGTATATTCATTCCATTAATACTTTTTTAAATTTTATTTATTTATATTTTTATGTATGTGAATGTACTGTCTGCATGTAGGTTTGTGCACCCTTGTCATGCAATGCCACGGAGGTCAGAAGAGGGTGTCAGATTACACCAGAACTGGAGTTAAAGATGGTTCTTAGATGCTATGTGGGTGCTGGGAATCGTATCCGGATCCTTTGAAAGAGCAGTCAGCTCTCTTAACTGCTGGGCCATCTCTCCAGCCCCATCATCCTATTAATTCTTTAGTTATCTATTCTTCATATCATCATTTTTTAACTTGTCATCCTTTTAAGAGTTGCTATACTATATAGTGTTATTTGCTATAGGATAAATATAAGATCAAAATAAGGAAGCCACCTTGAATCAGTTCTTTCATATGTGACAATGGAATTAATAAGTTCTATTTTCTATTTTCATATTTCCAGAAAAAGAGAATTTAACAATGTATTCAATTGTTTTATAAGAATGAGTGAGTTATCTTAAGGAACTAAGATACCATTTGCATCAGAATTTTAATTATTTTCATAAGCAAGCATGGACTGAATCAGAGAAATTTGTAAAAGAACATCATTCGCATTATATTTCACTATGTAGTGGCAATCTAATTTGTTCCTCATTTAATGACATTGATATACTGTGAAATCCACTCATGAGTAAGGGCCACTATGCATACATTTTTCTTTAGCATGACTTCCCAATTTATTTTGAACCAGAAATGCAAAATGAACAATCTAAAATGTGCTGGAATTACTATATCTACTTTAATGTGATAATCAACCATTTAAAGATACATTATTTTAACTATGGTCATCATATGAATTTAACAAAGCAATCTAAACATATAATCACTATTTTAAAGTTCCTTTTATTAAATTATAATCTACATTTCCCTCTGTGTTACTTTAATGTATCATTTTTCCTTAACACACTGTTCTCAAATCATCTGCATACTTAATAATAATTTACTTTATGTACCCAAATAAGCAAATATGTGCTTACTTGGGTCACCATTTCCTCATTTTTATAGAGAGATTGAAAATATAATCAGAATATAACATTCAAAATAGGAACACTAAATTATGACAGTTATTTCCATGTTCTTAACATTCATGAAACAAATTACAGCAACGTGTGAGTGAATCATAAACAATGAAAAGCTAAGTTGAATAATTGAAAACTCTTTGAGTATAACTCCTAAACTTAAAGATTAGAGAAACAGAGACATCTCAGGAAATTGAAATAGAAATCATGGGATGTAAATTTGCTTCATTATTATTAGCTTCCATTCTGTGTTCTCTGATATACAACCATCCTACAAATTCAATACTCAGTCAATTAGACTCTGTGCTTAAAACAACTCTTTCTTAGAGATTGCACAAACAGGACTTAATGCTACAATACTGATTCAGAAGTTGGTTGTGAACATTCTTACAGATACAAAGAAAATAGAGCATATTATGTTCAGTTAAACTAATTTGATCAATTACATATTTTTTTAATTTTATTTATTTTTGTATGTGTATGAATGTACTGTCTGCATGTAGCTTTGTGTACCCATGTCGTGCAATGCTGCAGAGGTCAGAAAAGGGTATCAGATTTCCCTGGAACTGGAGTTCTCCTGGAATTGGACTTACAGATGGTTCTTAGCCGTCATGTGGGTGCTGGGGTTCGATCCCAGGTCCTCTGCAAGAGCAGTCGGTGCTCTTAACCGCTAGGCTATCTCTCCAGCCCTAATTACATATTATTTTCTCAATAAATTTGTTTGCTTCTTGCTCCAAAAGAAATAACAATGATTATTCACTTTAACGACTATGTTTATTATAATATTATTCACAGATTTCAATTTTCTTGATTCTACATATAGGACTTGAAATTATTGTTATATAATTTGTAATACACATATGTTCACATTTTAAATGAATATATCTTACATAATAGAGCAACCAGCAAGGATGTGATATATAATTTTTGTCTTTACAACATGAGAACAACAAACAAATGAAGTTCTATATTCTTTTTTTTTAAATGTTACTTTATATTCTTTTATTTTATTTATTTCTGTATGTGTATGAATGTACTGTATGCATGCAGGTCTGTGCACCCTTGTTGTGCAATTCCGCGGAGGTCAGAAGAGGGTGTCGGATTCCCCTGGAACTGGAGTTCTCCTGGAATTGGAGTTTCGGATGGTTCTCGGCTGCCATGTGGGTGCTGGGGATCGAACCCGGGTCCTCTGTAAGAGTGGTCGGCGGTCTTAACCGCTAGGCCATCTCTCCAGCCCCCAAAGTTCTATATTCTTTATTAAAGCTCTTGCTACTAGAGATAAAAGAAGATAGCAACAAAATAACAAGATAAATGCATTCATTCTGTAGAGGACTTACAGTAAATATATAGAAAACACAGTCAGCCTTTGATTTTTTCTGACCTTAGATGTATAATTGACCTGCATTCCATTTACTTACCAAGATGATTTGCAGGAAATGATTAATGCATGACATAGTGATTACATATTTAATCCCAGGACTCAGGAGGCAAAAACAAATGGATCTCTGTGAGACGGAGTCCTGCCTGGTCTACATACCGTGTTCCACATTACTTTGGCCTACAAGACGAACCTATGTAAAAAATAATAATAATAAAATAGGAAGAAATGATTAACCCTTTCCAAAGCCCTTTATGAAGAGTATTTTGTACATTCATAGTTAAATTTGAGGATAATTTATTAAAATATATTATTTACACAGAAATGTAATATTGTTATTCATCAGTTGTTGATCAATT
The DNA here is from genome assembly GCA_009823505.1 of Rhizomys pruinosus. Taxonomy (NCBI): domain Eukaryota; kingdom Metazoa; phylum Chordata; class Mammalia; order Rodentia; family Spalacidae; genus Rhizomys; species Rhizomys pruinosus. The sequence goes on from VZQC01003661.1 coordinate 1,361,741, forward strand.
CATATGTTTCTTCTTCCTCTTCACTTGGATTTGTGTGTATTTTCTATCCAATTTCATTTTCAATATTCATTTGAAAATATCTATACATGCATTTTCTCTATGTGTTTTGGTTTGATTCATAGAATGAGCTTTCTAATGTGTCTTAGTTCTTTAACAGGTATTCATTTATGTGAACACCACTGTAATTTGTTAGTCTCCCATGGTAATTCATGATGTTCATCTCATTCCAATTTAAAGGCTGAAAGGGAATAATTTCCATATATTTTGAGAGTTGAACATGCTGAGAATTGAAGAATAAGATGTTGTCTTATAAGACATTCATTACATATATGAGTTTTTAAGAATCATTTTTAAATCTATAATTGAAAATGACTACTTTATTGATTTACTTATTTATTTTATGTGTAAAAATCATTTTTAAGATCAAATTTTAACATGGTAGAAGATAATAACTGTGTTTAGAGACATTGCTACAGTTCAAATTCTTTGACTTTAATTTCTGACATAGAGCGTGCCAAGACATTTTTGATGAGAGACTTGCTACTGCATCTACTGGTGGAAAAAAAACAAACTCTTTATTTAAAAGTGTACTATCTCACAACAGTTGATAGAAGAGATTATACATTTTAGTGCAGTGCTGTCAATGTCTTCTATCAAATGGAGTTTTGAAAGATTTGCCTGAAGATATTTTATAGTCAATTTTAAGTGATTTGAGGCATATAGAAAATGGTTCCAAGAAAGATTTTAGCACATTTTTCATGATTTTTCTGCAAATTCACTCCTTCCTTAATTATCTCATATATATATAATATATATACATGATTATATATATATATATATATATATATGTTCTTCTGTGTATAATCTTATACAGTTAATATGTGCATATTTTAAAAAAACTGGAAAAGGTTTGAAAAATAACAATCATGTAGTAGAATGACTGACACTTGTAAAAGGAGATATTTTCTCTCAATTACATTTCTACTCAAATATTTCTGACATCATTTGAATCATATTTTATATAGTTTGTTTCATTTATTTATGTCTCTGTTCCTGGCTACAGGGACATAACTTCTTGCTCCCTGTAATTTTTGAGTGTATAAGACTGTCATTATTATGATGGGTACTTGAAACACTCAGGTGTGTCCAGCCTTTTGACATTGTGACATCATATCTTTGCTGTGATGTGCTACCCCCAGATTGCAGGTTGGATACACCTGTATGTTAATGCTGGAGGTGATTCAGCCTGGGCTTCCACAGATCATTTGCTGAGAAAAGTAACCAAAAGCTGGATTTTGTTCATGGAAGAAAAATAAAACTATTAAATGTCAGAGTATGTGGAGTAGTATAAATATGCCTGAACCTGGATGCTGCTTGGATCTTGAGATTGTGCTCAATTAAGTGCTTAGGTAATCAATCAGTGAAGTCTACAGTGGGAAACTGCAAAATATATGGGATGAAACAAGCGAGCTTTTTAATAATAATTTTTCACATTTTCATGTATATAAAATAAAATATGATTATCTTGTTTCCATACAGTTGGGACAATGTAAGCATGTTATTCAATATCCTTCCTACTGGATGGAGCCAGGATAATCATACTCCAGGTGTTAATTGTAATAAAATCATAATTATATATACAATAATTTTAACAGTTTTTGTGTTTCATTTCAGAATTATGGAGGTTGAGAGAAAAAACAATCAATATTCAGGTAGCTATTCAGACTATAAATACACTAGGAACTCCCAAATATATTGCTATTTTCTGAAACAAGTATAACTTTGTGTGAATTGTGCCCTTACTTATCCTATTAAATTTACTTGAGCTTAAGAGAGCTGATAGCCAAAGCCATTGCAAAATATACAAAAATAATATTAAAAAAGTTATTGTGAAACAAAATTTTGATTTTTCAAAGATACACTAAAATATTTATTCACTCTGTAATGGGTATTTGCCAGTCTATGTATTTTTCTTATGTATTAATTAGCATATATTGATTGATGAATATTTGAAAAATTAAAATTTAAGAATCCAAACAATTCCCCATAATGAAAATTACTCAATCTAAATCTATTTTATGTTGCTATGACAAAATTCCTGAGACTAGACGATTCACAAGGAAAAGATTAATTCTGCTAATCAGTTTTGAGGCTTGAAAAGTAAAATCTCAGGACACTGTTACACTGAGTCATGACATAGATGTCATTATACAGTGAAAGCAAATATGATTGTGACCAGAAGTACATACAAACAAGACCACATGGGTGCAAATTTGTGCTTTCAAGTACCTGTTTTGTAATAATTTAGTCATAATTGTCAATACCCTCTCATCCATGGATAGGGCTCATGAACCCCTCCTCAATACAGTATCATATGGATATTTCACAAATATTTTATTGATTTATGAATTTCATGTGATTTGCTTTTATCACATTCAGATATCTTCAGGCCTTATCCAGTCCAAACTTACTGACACCCCTTTCCAACTTCATGTCTTCTATTATTATTGTGTCAATTTTATAAAGGCAATTGTATATAGTCTCTGTGTTTCCAAAATGGTACTGGATGTGAGTAATCACTTAGCATGTGGTCAAACTATTAGTTGACACAGCAGTATGGAAAAATAGACTGTCCCACCCCCTCTCTCAGAAGTTACCAATTTCCAATAAATAATTCTGAGCTGAGTTACCACATCCTTTCTATCTCCCCTATCTATGTTGGAGTTTTGTCTGGTTTGATTTTTGACAGGTCTACCACATAAAATTTTCAGTGACAGACTACAACACACTTTGTTATTTGCTGCTTGGTTTTTAGATTTATATGTAAAAGATATAAACATAAATTTTACACTATGGAGTTTTGCTGTAATTTACTAAGGACACATATATTTTCCAGTTTTTGACATTGTGGGCAATGAAATATAATCTTATATATAAAGCAATGTGTACACCTGTGGGAGCTGGAGAGATATACGAGTTTAATAATCATCTGATAGTCCTTTATGCACGTGTGGCTAACATCCACATGTTGTTCTTCCCTTCTTGGAAACTTCAAGGCTGTCTCCTGCCTGCAGGCAGACAATCTCTTGACTTAGCTCTGGAAAGGAGGGGGAAGAGGACTATGAGATAGTTTCCTGACAGAATAGAAAGATGGACTCAGAAGGTGAGGTCTGGGAGAATAGAGTCTCTCATTTATTTATGCCAGCAGTGTGTTTATATACCAAAGGTTACTGTGCTCTGGGCTAGGAAGTGGGGGGCAGGCAGAAGGGAAGGGCAAGCCACTTTGGCTCTAATGGGGGGTGCTGCAATGCTCCTGTATGTGCAACAGGTAAACTAGAGGTGGGACATTCTGCTCAATGCCTCAAGGGAAGGGGCTATTCTGCCCTGGAACTTTGCAGAGAAAGGTGAAGGAAGAAAACATTGTAATATCCCAAGCCTTCTGAAGCTACAGATAACTCACAGAGACAAAGGAATGCCCACAGAGATATCAGATAACTCTCCTCAGAGGTCTTACAGGACAGGTCTTACAAGTTCTTGCCTCAAGCCAGGCCAAGTTTCATTACCACAGAGAGATCGTTCAGCAATTAAGAGCAGAGGACTTGTGTTTGATGCCCAGCACCAACATAGTGGCTAACAACAATCTATAACTTCAGTTTAAGGGGTAATACATCCTCTTCTGACCCTCACAGGCATTGCAGGACAATATCCACTTATGTTTATAGAGACAAAACATTCATAAATATAAAATATAAATTTTAAAAATTAGCAAATATTTTAAAATTCTAACATCAGTATTAGTGTTCAATGAACACAAACATTTTCATAATAATAGAACAAATAACTTCGTAAAATTTATATCAACAATTTTTTAGTATATCCTTACAAGTATCAAACACTTTTTATTCCTAAGCTATGTACTAATGTAATAAGTAAAGCACTGCTTCATCATTTTTAAAAACTACTTATCATTTTTAATTTTATGTGTTTAAATGTATTGCCTTCATGTAAATACACCTATATCATACAATGGCCATGGAGCTCAGAAGAAGGGATAATATTACTTTGGAACTTGAGTTGCAGTTGGTTGTCAGTCACCATGTGGGCACTGGAAATTGAACCAGGGTTCTCTGCAAGAGCCAGATCTCCAGCAAGATTCATCATTTTAATACAAGTAAGGACATGTTCAGCATGTTGCATGTATTCCCTGTGGATTTTTGTGTCATCTCTTTCATTTAAAATTTTATTCTCATTTTTATGTGTATTTTAACAGAGGTTTTGTACAATTCTGTATTTCATGTATTCTGTCATATTAGTTAAATCATTTCCAGTCAAGAATTAATCCCTAGATGTTCTTACAATCTTTGTGCCCCTTCTTCTTCAATAGTCCTTGAGCCTTGGGTGGGTGAGGCTTATATGGGAATCCTATCCAGGAACAGCCATTCTTCTGTCACTTATGCTATGAAACATGGCCAGTTGTGGCATTATGTGTGCAACAATGTCTGCTGTTTGTCTCACTTGTGAGAACAGAGTGATGTATTAATATTCGCTCTACCCCCTGTTCCAGTATGTTCCATGAGACGTAGGTGTAGAGATCCCACTATAGATGTGCTAAGTAGGACTGGGGATCTCTCAGAAACATATTTTCTATATGTGAAAAGTTGTTAAACACTGTAATCATCTCCATATGTTGCACAAAGAAGTTTCTTTGATGAGTGGTGAGAAGCATACTTCTCTGCTAATTTAAGGATACAATTTAACATACAGTATGAAATTTAATTTGTCTTGAGATTTGACATAGATAGGGTTTTCCCTCTCGGATCCGTGACTTCTCCAAGCATGAATTGTTGGCTATTTTTACATTGTTGCCATTTTAAGTTAACATATAAGGTATTCAATTTTATTATAGAATTGCTCTACATATATGTTATTCTATATTTTTCTTGGGCAGCCCATTCCACATTGCTTGTGGGAAAGATATTTCTAGGAATGTCTTCTATCTTAACTAACCTTGGAAACAAAGTGAATCTTATGTTTGAGATCTATTAACATCTATTCATGTTTACTCAATCTGCCCTCCTACTGTGTCATCAGTATATTTAAAGTTAGGTTGTCTGACTAAAACAATGTAGACAGTCTCACTAGGCATTGGGCTCCTCTGATAATCAGCTGCTACTAGCAAAGGTAAACATGTTCCTTCAATTTCCCCCTCATGAACTCTATTTGGACTTCAGACGAAATGTATGCATATGTGTACTTACTGAGAAAACATTACCGTTACAAGTAATAGCATTGGAATTAATGGATTATCCAGAATATATTTTGCAAACAACCTGTGGGGTTAAGTTGGTAGCATCTGTTTATGGTGATATGTGTGTGTGTGTGTGTGTGTGTGTGTGTGTGTGTGTGTGTTGTTCTGGAAATGTATGTGTGAGAAAAGGAAAATTCTTCCCTGATACACAAATTTACTCATTCTTTTCCCATATCATGCTAGATGTATTTTTTAAATAATTAGACTATGCTTTTATTTCAGAGGAACATTTACAAGATAACTCAGAATAAGAAAGTTCTGAGAAGAGATCTCTTTCTCACACCTTGTCTAAATAATTCCAAGAGTCAGACTTTTCTTCAGGCACTGCCTAATTTTGGCATTTGCCACAATAGTTCCCCAACTTTCTTCCTATTTATCCTTTTTTTCTCCTCAAATACATGTCTCTTGCTTTCCTAACACATGAACTTCATTACATATTTTCCCTCCTTCATGCATCCTCCTGAAGCTATGGTTCCTCCCCACTTCATAGCCCCCTTCTCTACTTTGGGTATTCAACACACACACACACACACACACACACACACACACACACATGCCTCAAAACTGTACATACATTTAAATATAGGTCATACTATATGAGAGAAAACATGGTATTTGACTACCTGTGGATCATGTATTTCCCTTTGAATTAGGATCTGTATTTTCATCCATTTTCCTGCAAAGGCAGTGCTTTCATTTTTCTTTGCAAGTGAATCAAAATCCATTGTATAAGTATAGCAGATCTTCATTGTCTACCTATATGTTAATGAACATCTACGCTGGCTAATTCCCTTTCTTACTTATAGTAAGGAGTGTACAATAATAATGGATTTATGTATTTCTGTGGTGTATTGACTTAGAGTTCTTCAGGTCCAAAAAATAGGCATGTACTATTGTGATTTTCTGAGAAATCTTCATATTGATTTCCATAGTAATTGCACAAGTTTACATGTCTACCAGTAGTGAGTAAATGTTCCTCTTTCACTAAATCCTTGCAGCATTTATTGATATTTTATCTTAATTATGACAATACTCACAAGGGTAAAATAGACTCACAAGGAAATTTTAATTTGCATTATTTTGTTTTACGAATTTTTTGAAAATGTGATACAGTATAATTTGATGGAATTTAAATCCATTGCCCTAACCACACTTCTCCTCACTGCCCCTCAAAATTTAAAAGTATATCATTATATACAATATATTAAATATAATAATATTTTATGTAAAATCATATTTATGGCCTATAAATTCCAATTTGTGTTGATAAGTGTCCTTCAATGTACATCCATCCACTGGAGCCTGCTTAAGCTAGAAAGAGTCCCATCCTTGAAAAAGCCTACTTCTCCCATGCCCAGCAGCCATCTTTGGCCAAAAGTACTTGAGTTGAATTTTCAAATTGAAACATGCATATCTATGGTTTCAAAGCTATCATCCAGCTCTGAGAGAGAATATGTGATGTTTGTCTTCCTGAGTCTGGGTTATGTCACCCATAATGATTATTTTTCATTTCATCCATTTACCTGAAAATTTTATAATTTCATTTCTCCAGATGTGAATATTTCAATGTCATTTGTACCACACCTTAGTTATTCATTAATTAGTTGATGGACATTTATTTTATTTCTAATTTCTGGCTATTATGAAAGGGACAGCATGAGTATGAATGTCTTGTTATTTCTGGAGTATGGTATAGAATCTTTTGATGTATGCCCCAAAATGGTATATTTGGATCATATGGTATGTCCATTTAGACACTTAGAAGAGTCTCCCAACTGATTTCTATAGTAGATGCACCAGTTTGCACTCCCACCTGCAGCAGATACATGTTCCCCTTTCTCTACAACCTCATCAGCATTTGTCATTATTTGTGTACTTGGATCTTAGCCATTCTGAGTGAGGTGAGATGAAATCTCAAAGTGGTTTTAGTCTGCATTTCCCCAATGAATAAGATGTGGAACATTTATAAGTATTTCTCATCCATGAGTGTTTCATCTTTAGAGAATTCCACGTTAAATTATTTTTGCTAATTTTTAATTGTGATGTGTGTATGTTATGTTCAATTTTATTTAGTTCTTTGTGTAATCTAGATACTAACCCTCTGTCAGGAGTGCTGCACATAAAGATTTTTTTTCCATTATGTTGATTGCCTCTTTACTTGAATGATGTCCATTGCTATGCAGAAGCTTTTTAGTTTCATGATATTCCATTTGTCAGTTATTTGACTTAATGTTTTTATTAGAGGAGTTCTGAGAAGACAATCGTTTCCTTTGCCCATAAGATCCATTGTGTACCCTATTTTCCACTACATCGTATTCAGGATATAAGATTTTACCCTGAGGTCCTCAATCCAATTGGAGTTGAGTTCGGTGCATGCATCCCTGAAAAACTGAGATCTCTCTCCTACATGTTGTTATCAAGTTTGACCAGCACCATTTATTGAACATGCTTTCTTTTCCCTGACATATAATTTTGGCCCTTTGTCAAAAATCTGGTGACTGTAATTGAGTGCATTAAAATTTGGGTCCTTAATTGTATTCCACTGGGAAATGTGTCTGTTTTATGCTGAAGCATTGAAGCCATTAATATTGTGAGTTACTTTTATTAATTCCTATTATTTTGGTGCTGTAGTGGTGTTTTCTCAGATTTCTTTGGTTGAGTGGTGGGCCCGTTCATGAAAGGTTCACTGCTTGACAAATCTCCAGTGACCTGACCTTCTGGTTCCAGTGACCAGACCTTCTCTCCATCTCAAGTTGGTTTGTAATAATTTCTTTTATCATATTAATTATCATTTTTCTGACCTGCTTGACTTTCAGCTTTTTAGAAATTAGGATACCTGCTTCTGCCCCAAGAAATGGAAATGACATTGACTTTTCTAGAAATGAGTCCTTTGTGAGAAATAAAGACACTGTGTACACAACTTAGAAGTATGATACAGTAGCAATTAAGAATTCTACAGAGCTGGGCATGATGGTGCACGACTTTAATCCTAGCACTTGGGAGGTGGAGGCTGGCGGATCTCTGTGAATTCAAGTCCAGCCTGGTCTTCAGAGTGAGCTCCAAGCTAGCTGGAGCTACAGGGAGACCCTGTCTCAAAAGGACAAAAAAAGAAGAAGAAGAAGAAGAATTCTACAGAAACTGTTTTTATTTTATTTTATTTTAATTTTACTTATTTTTTATGTGTATGAATGTACTGTCTGCATGTAGGTTTGTGCACCTGTGTCGTGCAATGCTGCGGAGGTCAGAAGAGGGTTTCAGATTCCCCTGGAACTAGTTCTCCTGGATTTGGAGTTACAGACGGTTCTTAGCCAGCATGTGGGGGCTGGGGATCGAACCCAGGTCCTCTGCAGGATCAGTTGGTTCTTTTAACCGGTAGGCTATCTCTCCAGCCCCAAATTCTACAGAAACTGGATCATGTACAGATTGCCCACGTAAAGAAAGGGATTTTGATTTCATGGTCAGGTTTAAACTAAAAAGAGTATTATAGGGCAAAGTGAAACTAAATCCAATGAGGCCATGGCTTCTAGTGATCTGATTCAAAGATTAATAGCCCTTAGAAAATCACCTCAGCAGGAGGTGTAAAGAGAGTAACTGAAGAAAACAATGACCACAATAAAAACAAGATATAAATCAAAACCACATCAGCCACAAAATGGCTTATAGTTTGAGCGAACAAGGAACTAAAGTAAGAAAAATAACGTTCTCTATTTTTAAAGCTTTAAAGCTCACTTTTTACACTCTCTAGATCCTATGTAACCCCAAGGCATGAAGAATGATGTCCTCAGAGTTATAAGTTAATATGAATTTTGCTTTGCTGCAAAATATCTCAGTTGCTTAGCCGAGTGGCTGTACTATTATTGTTTTACTTTTTTGGATGTCTCAACTAAATGGCTGTATTTTTATTGATTGTTTTCCTGTTTTTGATGTTAATGATTTTGGGTGTGAATTTTCTGAAAAATATTTACGGGGAAGTTGGGCTTTTTTTTTCATCATTAGCTTAATCTTGCATAAGCTGTTGTCTTACGGTATATAAAAATAAACATTGGGGGACTGGAGAGATGGCTCAGTGGTTAAGAGCACCAACTGCTCTTGCAGAGGACCGGGGTTCGATTCCCAGCACCAAGTTGGCAGCTAAGGACCGTCTTTAAGTCCAGTTCCAGGGAAATCCAACACACTCTTCTGACCTCTGTAGCATTGCATGACAGGGGTGCACCAACGTAGATGCAGACAGTGCACTCATACACATTAAAAAATAAAAATAAAAAAACAAACATCAGAATCTGAGGAGCAGAGAGAAAAGAGACAAAAAAGAGAAAGAGAAGAAGAGAAGAAAAGAAAATCATCAGAGTGGCAAATCCAAAAGGCCCTCTAAGCAGGAGCAGAGAGGATCGATGCTCCTCAGGACATGAAAAAGAAAGATACGGGGCTGGAGAGATGGCCTAGCGGTTAAGAGCGCCGACCGCTCTTACAGAGGACCCGGGTTCGATTCCCCAGCACCCACATGGCGGCCGAGAGCCGTCTGAAACTCCAATTCCAGGAGAACTCCAGTTCCAGGGGAATCCGAGACCCTCTTCTGACCTCCGCGGCATTGCACGACACGGGTGCACAGACCTGCATGCAGACAGTACATTGATACACATACCGAAAATAAATTAAAAAAATTAAAAAAAAAAAAAAAAAAAAAAGAAAAAGAAAGATACTTGTGTCTTATTTGACTGATTTCTTTGCCTCCTTTTTGACCACCCACTTCAGGACCTCAACCTGTTGGAGCTGGACTCTGGCAGTTGATCACTGTGGAATAATTTATTCATTATTTGTGGAACCTTGAGATTCTTTAATCTTCTCTTCAGACCAAAGTATTCCAATGAGTAGGCTCTGTAGATCTGGTTTTGTGGACATCAATTCCATAAATCTCTTTTTATAGTTGAAAGCATTTTTCATGCTCTTTAAATTGCAGCTCTTAGTTTTGCTAGGTATAATAGTCTGGGCTGGAATCTGTGTTCTTTCATGACTTGTATGGCATTGGCCCATTCCCTGCTGGCTTCTGAAGTCTCCATTTTAAAGCCAGATGCTATTCGGATTGGCCTGCCTTTATATGTGGCTTGATACATTTTGCTCATAGTTTTCAATATATTTTCTTTGCTCTGTACATTCAGTGTTTATACTGGTATATGTCCTGAGGAGTCCTACAATTTTATCAAAAATAATTTCTGCAAATTTGACCTGGGTTTCCTCCCCTATATTTATGCCTATGATTTTTAGGTTTGATCTGTTTACAGTATACAAAATTTTGCGAATGAAACTTTGTGTGTGGCTTGAGACCAGAACTTGTAAGACCTGTCCTGTAAGATCTCCAGTTATCTGATATCTCTATGGGCATTCAGTCGCCTCTGTGAGTTATCTGTAGCTCCCCTGAAGGTTTGGGATATTACAATGTTTCTTGCTTCTCCCTATCTGTGCAAAGTTCCAGGCCTCTTCCCTTGAGGCTTTAAGCAAAATGTCGCACCTCTAGTTACCTGTTGCACAAACAGGAGCTTTGCAGCCCCCTGTTTAGAGCCAAAGTGGCTCACCCCTCGCTTCTGCCTGCCCCCCACTTCCTTGCCCAGAGCACAGTAACTTTTGGTATACAAGCACACTGCTGGCATCAATAAAGAGAGACTCTATTTTCCGGGGTTGTTGGTCCACTCCCCTCTCCTTGTCATAGCTAAGCAGATTGTCTTCCTGCAGGCAGGAGACAGCCTGGAGAAATGCAAGAAGGGAAGAACACCATGTGGATGTTGGCCACACGTGACTAAAGGACTATTCAGACGATTATTAAACTCCCCCACAAAATGTCTTGCATATTCCTCAGCTGACTTATTTTAGATTTGACATGCTATTGACTGATTGGTCCATTTATCATTTGTGTTCCAGATCTAATATTCTCTGTTACATTGCTTCCATTTCATTTTTTTCACTTTTAATTATTTTATTGAGTTGTATGCATTTCATATAATACATCCTAATAACATTTAGACTCCCTCTCCCTCCCAGCTACTCATATGCCCCCAACAAGATTTCAGGAATTCTGCCATTTATGTTAAGTCCTATTCAGTCAAGCATTTTTATCCAGCTTTCTCCCTGAGCAAACTCATGCACTGGAGTTTAGTCAGCCTAACTAGATTCATTTGCTTAAAGAAGATCAAGTCTCCATCACTCCACAGTAACCATTTGCCTATAGTTTCTTGGCTAGAGTTGGGACCTGCTGCCAATGGATTTTCTCTGATTAAGTCAGCATGGGTTTTGTGCATCTTATCAGCATTTTTGTAAGTTCAACAAGTTTCCAGTGGCATGAATGTCTTCATTTTCTTTCCTTCATGCACCAACCCTGGTACTTATGATCTTTCCGTCCACTCTTCAGGAATGGTGTAAGCCCAGCCATACCACCCTGAATTAGCCCTGTTCCCATTTCATTTTTGCTTCCTTCACATAAGCTTTTTGTTTGAGTTTCTGAGATTTTTATTTCAAGTTTTATTTCAGATTTGATTTTTAATCAGTTTCTCATTATTGAATTATTTTTCATGCTTTGAATTTCTTTAGGTATTTCATTCAATTGTTTGTTTTCACAGCCTTCATTTAGTTTTTTATTCATATCTTCTCTGATATCTTTGAAAAATTTTTAAATTTTGCTTTTGAAATCATTGTCTTGTCCATACACTACAGTGTCATTTGTAGTTGCCATATTATTCATGTTGTTAATGTTTTTCTGTCTGAGGTTTAGACATGGGGACTTTTGTGGGCATGTTCCTTTGTATGGGTATATAAACTATTACTTAGTGAATGTTTGTTTGTGTATCATTTGTTGTTTATAGTTATTAGGTTATGACCCAACTGAATTGTGCTTGGTGTTCAGTTTTTAGTTCACTGTATTTTGATTTGCAAATGTGGTGAAAAAATGGTCTCAGTTCAATTGGAGATAGGAGTAACTTTGAGATGAAACTCCAGGATAGAGTGCACAGAGTCATGGATCAGTCTGGTGGGAGATGGGTAGCTGATGGATAAGGGAAAGATTTCACTGTTTAGGTGTCACTGATTTCACATGTCAGTGCAAAGGAATTCTCAGGGACCGAGTTCAGAACTGGAAGTCTAGGGCCAGGAAGAATCACAGAGACCCAGAGCTAAGAAAGAGGAGAGTGACTCTTCTGCCAAGATTGCAGTGGCATGCAGATACAGGACAGGATGGGATAAGATCTCTGTGACCCAGGAAGTTTTAGTGCTAAGATGACATGATGCTTGAGTGCTAAGTTGACGAGATGCTAAGGAGAAACAGGGGAAGAGCTCAGGACTACAAATTAAGGGTCTAAGATGGGGAGAGACCTCAGAGACCCAGCCTTGGCTGAGTGAGGTAGTGGAGAGTGACTAAATCAGCCCAAACTGGCACAGTACAAAAATACCTTATTTCCATTTTTTATATGGCTAAAAAATCATCAACATTTAAAAATATTGTTTTTTACAATTGTCTTTCTACTGTTGACACTTGTCTATTCAGATCATTAGTTCATTTATTTAAAATATGATTACTAATATTATGGAGTTCTTTATGTTGGCTACCTGGTATTCCTTTTCTGAAGCATAGTTGGGAAAAAAAAAGAAAAGAAAGAAAGAAAAAGAAAGTTCTCCAATTCTGGAGAGTGTCCTTCACTCTTCTAATTGTTTACCTTGTTATGCCAGAGTTTTCTAATTTCAAGTAACGCTTTTGCCCATTTCCAGGATTATTTCCTGAGCTCTTGCTTATTTTTCAGAATGTCCTTTTCTAATTCTTTAATTTGAAGTATTTTTCCTAAGTTTTCTTCTAAGAGTTCCAAACTTTCAAGTCTTAAATTAATGTCTTTGATCAAATTGAATTAATTACTCTGATTTTTTCCTTCAGTGAGGTAGCTATTTTATTTATTTATTTATTTATTTATTTATCTATTTTTATCAAATCTAGACCCGTGTCCCCCCATACCTCCACCCCAACAGAGCTCATGCATTCTGCTAAACATCCTTTTCATCTCTTTCTCAGTCTTTCTCAATATTCTCCATGTGGAAGTTGACGGTTTTGAGCAGAAGTTAACTGTTTCAGTCAGTTCTTTGATGCAGTCCTTTCTGCTGTTGTTGTTGTTGTTTCCAATATGCATCACTCCCAACTGCTTTTGACAAAAGCTCAAGGAGCCATGCACAAGAAATACTTACAACTAGGAAATTGGCACTTGTCACACCAACTCCGGAGTCGTCTGTGTAACAATGGACGAGGAAATAAAAGCCTCACGAGGTTAAGCTCCCTGGTGGTCAGTGACAGAGTACCCGATCTCAGCTTCTAAGATCACGATGCATTACAAAGATGTTATGCTTCATGAGTGTTGGACTTTGTACATTGTCTTTTGACTCTCCTCCTAAGCGCAGCACAACCTCAGTTCCAGATAAGGGACAGTTAAACATGCTTAAAAACAATTCAGGCAAACAGAAGCCTCATGAACCTAAGTAAAATCATACAGACATACAACATCTAAAAGCTCCTTTGTCCTAAAAGTTCCCACAAAGATATTGTAGACATTACACTGAGTGAGATCATAGGTTAGTTAATAATAATAAAAGTGTCCTTCCAAACTTAATAAAAATAAGACTTAGTCCTTTAAGCAGAAAGCTACATCTAATAAAGTTAGAGTTTAACTACAGTTATACATGTTAAAGTGTAACACTTAGTCAAAGGCACATGGCGGAGATTTCTCCTTTAAGAGAAACACTGTGTAATTTCTAAAGAGCTGAAAAGCCCCTCTTCTCCGGGCTTATGGTTAAAACACAACCTGGAGATAGCAAACAACCTGGAGATAGCAAACAACCCCAGGAAGGATGAGAAACTTCTAATTGAAACTTCAAAAGAGACAAAGAATTTTTATGGTTTGTGAGTTTAAGACTGCTGTTTTATTGACACAGTGTAAGCTGTAAACACTCTTTTACTTATCTTGTTGGCCTTGTAAATCCCTTTGTTCCCGAGGAATGCAAATCTCCTGCCTGCTTTACCTGCCTGTCAGCTTGACCCTTCCCCCTCTCCTGTCTGTGTTCCCTGTGTTACTTGCCTGCCTGAATAAAAACTTCACTTGATTTCAGTAAAGACGCACTAGATCCAAAACTCTCTCTGGTGTCATGTCCAGTTATTTTTCTCGCCTGAATCTGTGCCCTCCTGTACAGAACTTGATTCCCTGCAGGTTAAAGAAATCCCGACTGGGTGGCTTGCTGCAGCCACTAATATCCACAGATGAGGGATACCATTCGTCGTTTGTTTTTCTGGGACTGTGTTACTTCACTCAGCATGATGTCCTCTAGCTCCAGCCATTTTCCTGCAAAGCTCATGATGTCATCTTTCTTTACTGCTGCATAGAACTCCATCGTTGTTAGATGTACCAAATTTTCTCTATCCACTATTCAGTTGAGGGGCATTTAGGTTAGTTCCAGCTCCTTGCTATTGTGAAGAGCGCTGAAATAAACATGGTCGTGCATGTATCTCTGTGGTGGGGTGAGTCTTGAGGGTACATGCCTAGGAGTGGTATGGCTGGGTCGGGTGGCAAGTTCATTCCAAGTCTTCCAAGTGTTCTTCACACTGATTTCCATAGTGGCTGCACGAGTTTACATTCCCACCAGCAGTGGATGAGTGTTCCCCTTGTCCCACAACCTCTCCAGCACTTGGTATCATTTGTTTTCTTGATCCTAGCCAGTCTTATTGGAGTAAGATGATATCTTAAAGTTGTTTTGATTCGCATTTCCTTAATGATTAGTGATGTTGATCACTTCTTAAGCTGTTTCTCAGCCATCTCTAATTCCTCACTTGGTAGCTATTTTTATAACAGTATTTTACAAATCTATGAGAAATAAAGTCCTGTTTTGCTTCTGCATGTGAATATCCAGTTTTCCCAGCACCATTTTTGATGATACCATCTTATTTTCAATGTATATTTCTGAAAATATTAGCAAAGATTTTTGAAGAGGTTAACTTCATAATCAATTTTTTTCTATTGTTCTACATGTCTGTTTTTATTGCAGATAAATTCTGTTTCTATAACCATGGCTCTATAGCATAACATAAGGCCATATTGTAGTAACTTCAAAACAATTCTTAGTACTTAAGGTTTCTTTGGCCTTCCATTCTTTTGTGCTTTCATCTAAATTTTAGGATTTTTTCTCTGGTTCAGAAAACAATGCCATTGGAATTGTGAATGAGGTTATGTTGAATCGATAAACCTCTTGCTAATATAGCTATGTTTAAAAGATTAATTATACTGAAACATGAGCATAGAATGTCTTTCCATTTATTAGTGTCTTCATCAATGTATTTCTTCTAAGTTTTTAAATTTTCACTATGGAAATTCTTCACTTCCTTAGCTATGTGTATTCCTGGCCATTTGTAAGATATTTTGAGTGGAGGTATTTCTTCTGATTCTTTTCTTTGGTGAATTAATTATTGGGGTGTAGACAAGGTAGTGATTTTGTACATTTATTATTTATTAGGTTACTTTTCTAAAAGCAGTCATGGTCATGGTATTAAAGGGTTTTCTTTTGAACTCTGTAAAGTTTTTTTTTAATTTATTTTTATTGATGCTTTGTGTATTTCATACATCATTTTCCAATTCAGTTCAGGCATATATCCCCTTCCCTTCCCCCCCCCACCCCACCCCTACACATCGCAGATCGTGCATTCTGCCATAAGTTTTCTGCATCATTCTCTGCTTTTTTGTTTTGTTTTGTTTTCATTTTTTTTAACAATAGGTGATAATTTGTGAGTACAAGCATCCTTCATGTAAAACCAATTTGCAAGCAGTTGTGCCCAAACCCACACAGCTCATGGGTCCCACCATCCAGCAGGGGGGGCTTGTATGTTCAATCAAGTTGATCAAATGAGTGTCCAGTCTATATTGTTGTAGTTTCACCATTAACCCCAA
>VZQC01003661.1:1388113-1399123 GCA_009823505.1 Rhizomys pruinosus
GGTCTTTTCGAGAC
Organism: Rhizomys pruinosus; assembly: GCA_009823505.1. Classification (NCBI taxonomy): domain Eukaryota; kingdom Metazoa; phylum Chordata; class Mammalia; order Rodentia; family Spalacidae; genus Rhizomys; species Rhizomys pruinosus. Next base: position 1,388,128 of record VZQC01003661.1, read on the forward strand.
AGGGTCTCCCTGTAGCCCCAGCTGTCCTGGAACTCACTCTGTAGACCAGGCTGGCCTTGAACTCACAAAGATCCGCCTGCCTCTGCCTCCCGAGTGCTAGGATTAAAGGCGTGCGCCACCACTCCCGGCCGTATGTAATGATTTTTATGTGGATAAATTCCTCTCATTCTTGTTCCTTCAAGGCTTTCATCAGGAAACAATGTTGATCTCCACCAGTGGTGTTTTCTGTACCTTTTTGGTTATCATGTAATTTCTATGATTCAATCTATTTACATGATGTACTAATTTTTATACTTTTTATTTACTTTTTTAATATAAAGTTTATTAATATTTTGTATGTTTCAGACATCAGTTTCAGTTCAATTTCAACATATTCTCCTTTCTCTTCCCCGCACCCAACCCCAGACCATGCGTTCACTATAAATGACCTGCGTCTTTCTCTCAGTCTTTTTTTATGTTTAAGAATTCACATCTTCCTCCTTTAATTTTATATTAGTCTAAAATATGAATACATACTGTCCACACATATACAGTAATTACAGAGTCTGAAAATAAGTGATGGTTCAGTTCTAGAGCCAGTTAAGAGATTTACATTATAAAAACATAGTTGCTTTCAGATGAAAAGAAATATATGAATCATGTTGTTCAGCTTGCCTTTCAACTGGGGATTTGGTGTTACCATCCACAAATGAGGGAAAACATTCACCATTATTTTCTGGGGCTGAGTTACTTCACATACTATATGACTTTGAGTTCCATCCATTTACCTGAAAAGTTCATGATGCCATCTTTCTTTACCACTGAATAGTACTCCATTGTGTAGATGTACCACATTTTTGTCATCCACTCATTTTTTTGCGGTGCATTTGGGTTGGTTCCAGCTATTTGCTAATGTGAAGAGAGCTGCAATAAACGTGGATGTGTGTGTCTATTTGCAATAGGATGAGTCTTTTGGGTATATACCCAGGAGTGGTATAACTGGGTCAGGTGGTAGGCTCATTTTGAGTCTTTTAAGGGTTCTCCACACTACTTTCCACAATGGTTGCACAAGTGTACATTGCCACCAGCAGTGGATGAGTGTTCTCCTTTCCCTGCAACCTCTCCAGCATTTGTTGTCTCTTGTTTTCTTGATCTTAGCCAGTCGAATCAGAGTGAGATTATATCTGAGAGTGATTTTAGTTTGCATTTCCTTAATTATTAATGATGTTGAACACTTTTTAACATGTTTCTCAGCCATATTTACTTCCTCACTGGTGAAGTCTCTGTTCAGCTCTTTATTCCATCTTTTGAGTAGGTCATTTGTTTTCTAACTTCTTTGTTTTTTGAGTAGTCTATATATTCTGGATCCTAATGCTCTGTCTGATGTATCACTGATGAAGAATTCCTCCCACTCTGTAGATTTTCTCTTCACTTCCTTGATTGTATCTTTCACTGTACATAAGCTTTTGAGTTGACTTTATTTCCTGGGCAGCTGCTGTCTGATGTATACATTTTCCTACGCCTTTGTCTTGTAAGTTGTTGCCAAGTGTTTCTTCTGTCACCTTCGGGGTTTCAGGTTTCAAGTTAAGATCTTTGATCCATTTGGAGTTGATTTTTGTACAGGGTGAGAGGTAGGAGTTTAATTTTGTTCTTCTACAAATGGTAATCTAATTTCGCCAGCACCATTTGCTGAAGATGCTATCCTTCCTCCATTGGGCTTTTTTTGTCCCTTTGTCAAATATGAGGTGGCTGAAGTTGTGTGAGCTCAAGTTTGTATCTTCAATTTTGTTGCATTGGTCAACGGGTCTGCTTTTGTGCCAGTACCAGACTGTCATTATGACTATGGTGCTGTAATATAAATTGAAGTCTGGTAGAGCAATCCCCCCTCTGTATTACATTTTTCACTCAGGTTTGCTTTAGCTATTCAGGGTCTTTTGTTTTTCCGTATGAATTTAAGGACATTTTTCCAAGTCTGTGAAGAAGCTCATGGGGATTTTGATTGGGATTGCATTGAATCTGTATATCAATTTGGGTAAAATGGACATAGTTTTTTAATTTTATTTTTTTTGGAATGTGTATGAATGTACTGTCTGCATGTAGGTCTGTGCACCCTTGTTGTGCAATGCCACGGAGGTAAGAAGAGGGTCTTGGATTCCCCCGGACCTGGAGTTCTCCTGGAATTGGAGTTACAGATGGTTCTTAACCACCATGTGGGTGCTAGGGATCGAACCTGGGTCCTCTGCAAGAGCAGTCTGTGCTCTTAATCGCTAGGCTATCTCTCCAGCACAAAATGGACATATTTACTATATTAATTTTTCCAATCCATGAGCATGGGAGGTCTTTCAAATTTTGATGTCATTTTCAATCTCCTTCTTCAGGGGCTTAAAATTACTTTTGTAGAGATCTTTGGTATCATTGGTTAAGTATGTTCCCAGGTATTTTATTATTTTGGAGGCTATAGTAAGTGGTAAGGTCTTCTTATATTCCTTCTCCACTTGTTTATTTTTGGTGTAAAGAAAGGCTGCTGATTTTTCTAGGTTGATTTTGTATCCCTCCATTTTACTGAAACTCTTAATAATTTCTAGAAGGTTTCTGGTGTAGTTTTTATCATCCCTTAGGTAAACTATCTTATCATCTGAAAATGGACAGCTTAACTTTCTCTTTTCTGATTAGTACAGCTGTACTTTCCTTCTCTTGTCTTAATGTTCTAGCAAGTAATTCAAGCATTATGTTGAAGAAGAGTGGAGATAAGGAGCAACCTTGCCAGATTACCATCTTTAAGGGAAATGGTTCCAGTTTTCTCCGTTTAGGATGCTTTTGCCTGTGGGTTTGCTATATATGGCTTTGATCATGTTGAGAAATATTTCCTTCAGTCCAATTCCTTCTAGGACTTTAAACATGAAGGGATGCTGGATCTTGTCAAAGGCTTTTTCTGCATCAATTTAGATGATCGTGTAGTTTTTGTCTTTCAGTCCACTTATGTGTTTTATGATATTTATTGATTTAAATATATTGAACCATCCCTACATCTGTGGTATGAATCTAACTTGGTCATGATGGATGATCTTTTTGATGTAGGTCTGTATGCTATTTGCAAGTATTTCATTGATGATTTTTGCATCTATCTTCATTAATGAGATGGGTCTATTTTTTTATTGTTATTGTTTCTTTGCCTGGCTTGGAATTAGAGTGACGCTGGCTTCATAGAAGGAATTCAGGAAAATTCCCACTGTTTGTTTCCTTCTGAACAGTTTGACTAGTAATGGTTGTAGGACCTCTCTAAATGTTTTATAGAATTCTGATGAAAAACCATCTTGGACTGGGGTTTGTTAGTTGGGAGGAGTTTTTTTTTTTTTTCATCTTCAATTTCCACAGATATTGTGAGTTTGTTTAAACCGTCAATCTCTTCTTGGTTAAACATTGTTGGTTCCATACATTTCAGATATTCCTCCATTTCTCAAAGGTTTTCAAATTTAGAGGAGTATTGGTTTTTGAAGTATTCCCGTATGATGTATCATTGTCTAGATCTTTTCCTTGTCTGTTGTGATGTTTCCCCTTTCATCACAAATACAACTGATTTGGAGTTATTTTTTCTTTCTATTGGTTAACTGTGCTAGAGGTCTGTCTATTTTATTTTTTTCAAAGAAACAGCTTTTAGATATGTTGATTCTATGTATTGTTTTCTTTGTTTCTATTTCATTGATTTCTGCTCTGATTTTTGTTATTTCTACCTGTCTGTTGGGTTTCTGGTTCATTTGTTGTTGCCTCTCAATTGATTTTAGCTGCAGTGTTAGGTCATTTCTTTGTTCCCTTTTTTTATATGGGGACTTAGGTCTATAAATTTCCCTTTCTTTTTTTTAATTTTTTTTAATTTTATTTATTTTTGAATGTGTATGAGTGTACTGTCTGCATTTAGGTTTGTGCACCCGTGTCGTGCAATGCCGTGGAGGTCAGAAGAGGGTGTGGGATTCCCCTGGAACTGTAGTTCTCCTGGAATTGGAGTTTCAGACTGTTCTCAGCCGCCATGTGGGTGCTGGGGATCGAACCTGGGTCCTCTGTAAGAGCGGTCAGCGCTCTTAACCTCTAGACCATCTATCCAGCCCCTTTTAGTCTTTTAAAAGACTCCTTTTAAAGTATTGCACTGGTTTCTGTGTGTGTGTGTGTGTGTGTGTGCGTGCGTGTGTGTGTGTGTGTGTGTGTGTGTGTGTGTGTGTGTTGCACTGTCTTTTTCATTCAGTTGCATGAATACTTTTATTTCATTCTTTATTTCTTCCCTGACCCATTCATTATCCAGGATTGTGTTGTTTCGTTTCCATATGTTCCTGTAGATAGCTTTGCTTACTTTGTTATTCATATTGAGCTTTATTGCGCTGTGATCATTTTGCATTTGTTGAGAATTCTTTTGTGCTCTATTATGTGTTTGATTTTGGAGAAAGTCCTGTGAGGTACTGAGTAGAAAATATATTCCCTGGGTTTTGCTTGGAATATTCTGTAGATGTTTGTGTGGTCCATGTGGTGTATTGCATTGTTCAGTTTTGACGTCTATTTACTTTTGTCCTGTTCATCTATCCAAGGGACTCAATAGGGTTTTGAGCTCCTCCACTATTAGTGAGCTAGACTATGTCTTGATGTCCTGCACAGTAGTGTTTATAAAGTTAGGTGCACCAGAGTTTTGTGCATAAACATTTAGGATTGTGAAGTCTTCATGGTTAATTGTTCCTTTGACAATGATGTAATGGCCCTCTTTGTCTCTTCTGATTATTTTTACTTTGAAGTCTATTTTGTACGGTATTAGAATAGCCACTTCAGCTTATTTCTTGGTACCATTTGCTTGAAATATTTTTTCCATACTTTCACTCTAAGGTGGTGTCTGAACTTGAGGGGGAGATTGGTTACTTGTAGACAGCATATAGTAGGATTCTGTTTCCTAATCCATTCTCCCAGTCTATGTCTTTAATTTGGGGGTTCAGATCATTAGTATTTAAGGTTATTGTTGAGAGATATGTGTTGCTTCCTGTCACCTTATTTTTTTTTTCATTCTTGGTCTATAATTGTATTTAGTCTGTTATGTTTTTGTTGATTTCTCTCTTTAATTGCTTAGGTATAGTTCCTCCTTTCCTCTGTTCTTTGGATTGCTTCGAAGATTTTCTGAAATTTTGTTTTTTTCTTACATGTATTTTTCATCTTGTTCATGTCCTGAAAGATTTTTCCTTCTGTTTAATCTCTAATTGGCATTGTAGCTGGTTATCATAGTCTTGGTTGGCATCAAAAGTCTTTTACCACTAGGAATACTTTGGTCCACATTTTTCTGGCTTTCATAGTTTGCACTGAGAAGACAGATGTGCTTCTCATGGGTTTAACCTTTTATGTAACTTGTTGTTTTTCTCTTGTGGCTTTCAGTATTTTGTGTTTGTTTTGAGCATCTAGCATTTTAACAACTGTATGTTGTGAAGAATTTATTTTCTGGTCCTTTTTATTTGGTGTTCTATGTGCTTTTTGTATTTGTATGGGTTTGTCTTTTTCCAGATTGAGGAAATTTTCTTCTATTATACTTTTTATGTAACTTGTTGTTTTTCTCTTGTGGCTTTCAGTATTTTGTGTTTGTTTTGAGCATCTAGCATTTTAACAACTGTATGTTGTGAAGAATTTATTTTCTGGTCCTTTTTATTTGGTGTTCTATGTGCTTTTTGTATTTGTATGGGTTTGTCTTTTTCCAGATTGAGGAAATTTTCTTCTATTATACTTTTGAAGATCTGGTCAATAGTGTTGTCTTGGGATTCTTCTCATTCCTTTATCCTTATGATGTGGAGGGTTCCACTTTTAATAGTGTCTCACATTTCCTGGTTGTGTTCCACTTTGTGGGTGGGGTTTGTGTTTTGTAAATATTTTTCCATCATCTTTTACTTGAGATTCTAGTTGATCTTTGTCTACATGCTAAGTCTGATATGACTTTTTCTAGCTTATTCCATTCTGGCTTCTCTGAGGTGTTTCTTCATTTTCCTTTTGTTTTTCTGCTTTGACTTTTCTTCAGTATTTCCACTTACTGCTGGAGCCTGTCAGGTTCAGTTTCATGTAGCTCCCTTCTGCAGGCCTGCTAAGTTTCAGTTTTCATTGTTTAGCTCCCTGGTTCGGGTGAAAGTTCCTGGTGGGTGGTTTTTTTTTGTTGCATTTAAGCAGAGATCCATTTTAAGATTTCAAAATTAATTTTTTTTTTTTTTTTTTTTTTTTTTTTTTTTTTTTTTTTTTTTTTTTTTTTTTTTTTTTTTTTTTTTTTTTTTTTTTTTTTTTTTATTTATATTTTATATTTGTATAAAATATTTTGTAAGTAATTGTGGTATTTCTGTTTAATTCTGGGAGGAGGGAGAGGAAATTGTAGAATATTATGTTAGTGTAGGGTGAGGTTGGGTTGGACTGTTTACACTGATGAAGATGTTACAGTTTTCTTTCTTTTCGTTGTCGTTGGAAAGGTGGTTTCGTGATTTTTTTTTTTTTGTTTCTTTGGATTCTGGGAACTCAACATTGGCTGCCCAGACTTGTTTGTAACTAATTCAATGCCGCCTGCTAGCTCTTTGCGCCACAGCTTCTCCCAACAGGTTGTGGGGGTAGGTGTTCGTTGTGCGGGGGTCAAGGGGTTCTTGTTGCTACTTTGTCCCATTGCTGCTACCCTGTGGCTTACGTCTGTCTGCATTTATTAACTGTCATTTGCCCCCACCTGCGCACCAGAAGGTTGGATGTTTACAGATGATACCATGCCTCCATGAGGCAGGAGGGGTGTGCAAAGCACCCAGCCAGGTGGGGCTCACCTGGGTACATGCTGGTGTTGTGTGTTGAGCCACCACCACCCCGCCCACACCCCACCCCCCCCCCCCCCCCCCCCCCCCCCCCCCCCCCCCCACCTCCCCACCCCCCCCCCCCACCCCCCCCCCCCCCACCCCCCCACCCACACCCCCCCCCCCCCCCCGCTCACACACACTCCCCCTTCCCCGCCTTGACTACACCACCATTGCGCGCCGCGCGGCATTCTGGACTCCAACCATGCCCCAACTTGTATTAACTTGTGGGTGTCGTGCTTCCATATGTTGAGTTATTTTGCATCATGGGATTGAAACTAACTTAGTCATTTTATATGACTTTCATGAATTGTATTCTTAATTTCAGGCTTTATTTATTAATGCAATTTTCATATTTATGTTCCACATAAAAATCGTTTTATAATTTTTGTGTTGCATATTCATCATTTTCTGACATCCAGATAATTCTAGGAAGATGTTTAAAAATTAAGTTCCTAATATTCTTCCCTTTCTATTTTATAGGGCACTTCACAGAGTATTGATGTTATTTCTTCCTTAATGGCTTGGTAATTATTTGTTGTTAACTGATCCCTGATATTGTCAATTTCAACATGATATTGAATAGTCCACCTAATAATTAGTTGTGGTACTTTATTTTTATTATTTATATCCATCTAACTTAAATTTTGTAGTTCATATGTGTATAGAAATACATCTGTTTCTTTCAGATTTCCCATTGTTTGAGAATATATTTGTAAAGAATTCCCTAGTGTTCTCATTGGCTTCTTTTGTAACATTTTCATTTCTAAATTCATTCATTTGGGTATATTCTCGTTTTTTTGTTTTTGGTATATTTGGTTGAGATATTTCATAACAGGCTCATTTTTTTGTCAAACAACAAACTTATGTTTGATTGCATATAATTTTTATTAGTCTCCATAGCATATTTTTTCATTTCTGTTCTGTTAATAATGTCTTGTCAACTGCTGCTTTGGTGGTTTGGCATGATCTTGTTTTCTACTACATGGAGGAAGTAATTAGATATTTTCTTTATGTTTCCTTTATCTATGATTATCTGTTGAGTGAGTTTCTTATTACTTGAGCTACAACACTCTACCTTTGTACTTAACTCATCTTAAAGTCTTGATTACGCCTGTGCTATACTTCTCTTTAATTCCAAACAATTTTTTAAATTTCCACATACTTTCATCCATTAGCTCCTTACTTACATATGTGTATCTTGTTCAATCTTTGAGTTTATTGATACTACTTTTATTTACTCCTTTGTTGATTTCTAATTTTAACTTATCTATTCAGATAAGAAGCTTTTTAGATTTTTTCATTTCATTATTACTTGACCTCTATAGTTTATAAAGTGATCTATTTAAATTAGACGGTTCCCTTGGATTCATAGAATAATGTTGTTGATATTTTAGATGTAAGTATTTTTTTCAATAAATTTATTTTATTTATTTTAACCAAATCTAGACCCAGTTCCCGCTCATTCCCACACCCCCCCAGAGCTCGTGGCCATTCTGCCAAACATGCTTTCCATCTCTAGTCCTTCTCAATCTTCCATGGGGAAGTTGCCTGTTTTGAGCAGAGTTCACTGGTTCAGTCAGTTCTTTGATGCAGTTCTTTCTGTTGTTGTTGTTTGTTTCCAAAATGCGTTATGCCAAACTGCTTTGGACGAAAGCTCAGGTGGCCATACACAAGAAANTCTTTTCAGCTTTTCCACTTCCTTCCAGAGTTTGTTTTCTCCCTTTAGTTCCTTCAGTTTTTCATCGTTTATTTCTCTGATTTGTTCTTTTTATTCTTTGGTTTCTTAGAACAATGTCTACAATTCTTTTGTAATGTCCTTGTCTTTGTTTCCTTCTGGGGAGACCTTGTAGGAATCTTCTGTAGTGTCGGTTGAGTTTGGTGTGGATTTATTATGAGCTTTTCCCGTTTTCTTTCTTTGTGTCTTTGGCATGTGGAATTTTTTTGTTTATTTGTTTCTTTGGATTCTGGGAACTCAACATTGGCTGCCCAGACTGTAGTCACTAATACTGCGCCTGCTAGATCTTCTGCGCCACAGCTCCAACAGGTTGTGGGGTAGGGGTGGGGGTCACAGGGGTTCTGTTGCTACTTTGTCCCATGCTGCTACCCTGTTGGCTTACTGTCTGCATTTCTAACTGTCATTGCCACATCCTGGAACCAGAAGGTTGGATGTTTACAGATGATACCATGCCTCCATGAGGCAGGAGGGGTGTGCAAAGCACCCAGCCAGGTGGGGCTCACCTGGGTGCATGCTGGTGTTGTGTGAGCCACACGTGTACACACTGGTGTTGTGCTATCAACCTGTCTGACTCCAACCATGCCCCACCTTGTATTAATTGTTTTTGTTTTCCATATGTTGAGTTATTTTGCATCATGGGATTGAAACTAACTTAGTCATTTTATATGACTTTCATGAATTGTATTCTTAATTTCAGGCTTTATTTATTAATGCAATTTTCATATTTATGTTCCACATAAAAATCGTTTTATAATTTTTGTGTTGCATATTCATCATTTTCTGACATCCAGATAATTCTAGGAAGATAAAATTAAGTTCATAATATTCCTTCCCTTTCTATTTTATAGGGCACTTCACAGAGTATTGATGTTATTTCTTCCTTAATGGCTTGGTAATTATTTGTTGTTAACTGATCCCTGATATTGTCAATTTCAACATGATATTGAATAGTCCACCTAATAATTAGTTGTGGATTTATTTTTATTATTTATATCCATCTAACTTAAATTTTGTAGTTCATATGTGTATAGAAATACATCTGTTTCTTTCAGATTTCCCATTGTTTGAGAATATATTTGTAAAGAATTCCCTAGTGTTCTCATTGGCTTCTTTTGTAACATTTTCATTTCTAAATTCATTCATTTGGGTATTTTCTCTTTTTTTTTGTTTTTGGTAATTTGGTTAGAGATTATTCAAACAGGCTCATTTTTTGTCAAACAACAAACTTATGTTTGATTGCATATAATTTTTATTAGTCTCCATAGCATATTTTTTCATTTCTGTTCTGTTAATAATGTCTTGTCAACTGCTGCTTTGGTGGTTTGGCATGATCTTGTTCTTCTAATACATGGAGGAATGTAATTAGATTATTTCTTTTATGTTTTCCTTTTATCTATTGATTTATTGATTGAGTGAGTTATAAATGTACTGTGAGCTACAAACTCTACCCTTTGTACTTTAACTCATCTTAAAGTTTGATTAAGCTGTGCTATACTTATCTTTAATTAAACAATTTTTTAAATTTCCACCATAATTTCATCAATAGCTCCTTACTAATATGTGATTATCTTGTTCAATCTTTGAGTATTTGTATACTTACTTTTATTTCTCCTTCTGTTGATTTCTAATTTTAACTTATCTATTAAGATAAAGAAGCTATTTAGATTTCTTCTCATTCATTTATACTTGCTCTATAGTTTATAAAGTGATCTATTTAAATAGAAGGTTCCATTGGATTCATAGAATAATGTTAGTTGAATATTTTAGATGTAAGTATTTTTTTCACATAAATTTATTTATTTATTTTTAACAAATCTAGACCCATGTTCCCGCTCATTCCCCCACCCCACCAGAGCTCGTGCATTCTGCCAAACATGCTTTCCATCTCTTAGTCCTTCTCAATATTTTCCATGGGGAAGTTGACTGTTTTGAGCAGAAGTTCACTGTTTCAGTCAGTTCTTTGATGCAGTATTTTCTGTTGTTGTTGTTGTTTCCAAAATGCATTATGCCCAACTGCTTTGTACAAAAGCTCAGGGGGCCCTACACAAGAAATACTTACAACTGGGTAATTGGCACTAGCATCCACAGATGAGTGATACCATGCATCGTTTGTTTTTCTGGGACTGTGTTACTTCACTCAGCATGATGTCCTCTAGCTCCAGCCATTTTCCTGCAAAGCTCATGATGTCGTCTTTCTTTACTGCTGCATAGAATTCCATTGTGTAGATGTACCACATTTTCTCTATCCACTCGTCAGTTGAGGGGCATTTAGGTTGGTTCCAGCTCCTTGCTATTGTGAAGAGAGCTGCAATAAACATGGCCGTGCATGTATCTCTGTGGTGGCGTAAGTCTTGAGGGTACATGCCCAGGAGTGGTATGGCTGGGTCGGGTGGCAAGTTCATTCCAAGTCTTCCAAGGGTTCTCCACACTGCTTTCCATAGTGGCTGTA